>JAJQKJ010000359.1:0-124760 GCA_029574335.1 Rana kukunoris | reverse complement strand
AACGCACAACCTGACCCGCCAATTCTTCCCGACGGGCCGTCGAGCAAATAGAGAACCAGCTCTCTATTTTGCACGACGGGTTTTCCCCAACCGGAATGGGCTTCTGTCGAATCTCAATAAACACGGCCGAGGTTCTCAGCAGAATGAGGATCCCAAGCGAAGGTTCTCGCTGGTTTCTGCCGAGAATCCTCGGCCGTGTGTACGGAAGGGCTTTACTTGCTGGCTGAGACACGTTTCGAGGCGTCTGGGGCCTCTTCATCGAAGCTAAGCAGTATAGACCCTTCCGCAGACACTACCTATATACTGTAGTACTACATTCAATAAATGAATAGAAGGAGGCCACACCCTCTGCAGACCATGGGCCCTCCCAGGGGCCGTACACAAAAAATCTACACAAATATATATATATATCTCCCAATAGTCAAAGGACAATCCAACATCAATGAATGTTCGACAAAAAACCTATATATATACATATATAATATATTATTCCCAAAAGTCATTAGCAAATAGACAGCAACTTTGGTGGACTTGGCAGGTTGGGGGAGGTGTATTGTAGACCCCCAATAGAAAATAATAATAATCATGTAAATCTCTAATAGCCACTCTAGTGCCATGGAAAGCAAATTACCAAGAGCAGAGGTAGAAGAGAGGAAAGGGAGGAAAAGGGGAAAAATCAAAGCACCAGAAAGGAGGCGATTTTGACTCACACAAAAAAGGTCACCCAATTGTAAAAGTCACTCCAATGTTGCCAATCAACACAAAGGCAAAATAGCGCAGTACCTTCACAGATAGTGGTGCTGCAGACCACCGCTCCACGTGGCGCGATGCCAGGTGTCATAATTTCTATATACTGGAGCGCAAACACTACTTGACAAGCCTGTTTTGTTATGTCTTTTTGTAAGTAGTTTTTTAATATTTTTACTATTCAATAAATTGTCAAGCGGTAATACACCAGGCTGGTGCGCCTTTCTTTTCTTTTTCTGTTTCTGCCAGGACTTCCCCATCCATGAAGGGCAGCAAGGCCTCTGCTATTACCATTCTTGACAAGTGTATGACTTTTTATGAAATCTCGAATAAGTGTTGGACAATCCACCAGTGCACAGGAGTTTGCTTGTTCTTTCTGTATTTTACACTCCACTGATACACTATAATATACTGCAGTAAACCCACACTGACGCACTGCAATATACTGGGGGTTATTTATGAAAGGCAAATCCACTTTGCACTCCAAGTGCAAAACTACAAGTGCAAAGTGCACTGGAAAGTGCAGTTGCTGTAGATCTGATGGGAAGATCTGAAATGAGGAGAAGCTCTGCTGATTTTATTATCCAATCATGTGCAAGCTAAAATGCTGTTTTTATATTTTGCCTGCATGTCCCCCTATGATCTACAGCAACTGCACTTTCAGTGCAATTTCAAGTGCAACTTTGCACTTGTAGTTTTGCACTTGTTGTACAACGTGGATTTGCCTTTAGTAAATAACCCCCACTGTGTCAAACGTGCAGTATGCACAGTAATATACCACGTTAAACGCGCACTAACGCACTGAAATATTCGGCATTAACCCCTTAAGGACCGCCACATGTACATATACGTTGGCAGAATGGCACGTGCAGGCACATTGGCATACCTGTACATCCCTGCCTAGACGTGGTCGGGGGTCTGTTCGTTTTTGTCCGCCCCCTCCGGATCACTCCCAGCCAATGCGCGCACTCCCCCGCCCTCTTCCTGTGTAAACACAGGAAGGGGAAGTGATGTAATATCTCTCCTCTCGGCGGTATTTTCAACCGCCGCTGAGGAGAGAAGTTATCACACAGTGAGTCTGCACAACACACTACACTGACACCAGGACATGTAGGCACATTAACCCCCCCCCCCCCCGATCACCCCCCTGTCACAGTGTCACTGAATGCAGTGATCATATATGTAACGGTATGAACCGTGACAGACTGAGTTTCTCCTATGTCCAGGGTCACCTTATGTCCACTAGGGCCATAGGGTGACAAAGAATCATAAATCATATATTACATGAGATGGGACATTATAAAAATAATTCAAATTGCAGAACTGGCATATTACAAGGGGTCCATATTGACACCTGTTACACAGGAGAGGGACATTACACATTAGCTTATTAAATGCTTAGCTCCGGCTAATGAAATGTTAAGTGACCCGGCTTGTGAAGACACATTTCATTCTTTTGAAAGGTGTTAATTGCATCTACTCCAAGGCCTTGTACACACGATGTAATATATCCGATGGAAACGGTCAGACGGACCGTTTTCATTGATATGTCCGCCGGGCTGTTTGATCCGGTGGCTGTACACACCATCAGATCAAATTCCCCACCGGCGGACAGCGCGGGTGACGCGGCGGTGACGTTGACGCCGCCACTGTCACACGCCAACCGAAGAAGTAACACTTCCCACGCGCATGCGTCGGATCCATTCACAGGATACGACGCATGTGCGGGCAGATATGTCCGCTGGTTTGCCGTACTAACCAGCGGACATATCCGACGGGCAGCTATCCGGCGGAAAAATTTCAAAGCATGCTTTGAAATTTTTCCGCCGGAGGAATCCGGCCAAAACGGTCTGTTTGCCCCTACAGACGAGCGGATTCTCGGCTGAAATGGTCCGTCGGACCATGTTCAGCGGAAAATTCCCTTGTGTGTACAAGGCCCTAGACTGTACATTGTCTATCGTACAAAGGTGTCAAACCCCTTTAGAGACGTATGTCTAGGTAATGTGATTGAGGGTCCTTGTATATGTGTGAAGATTATCTGTTATTGTGTATTATTCAAAAGGGAAAATCATTGTGTAACTACCAGAAGAAGGGGTCCCTGTGGTAGTGGATGGAACTGTGGTCTCCACTCACAGCAACCCAGCGGAAGAGCTGGCAACAGAACAGAGGGTCACGGACCTCTGCTCTCCACTAACAAAAGAGGGGGACCCTGTGGTAGTGGATGGGACTGTGGTCTCCACTCACAGCAACCCAGCGGAAGAGCTGGGAACAGAACAGAGGGTCATGGACCTCTGCTCTCCACTAACGGCAGAGGGGGTCCATGTGGTAGTGGATGGGACTGTGGTCCCCACTCACAGCAACCCAGCGGAAGAGCTGGCAACAGAGCAAAGTGCCCCAGGCCTCTGCTCCTCACTAACAGAAGAGGGGGGTTTCCTGGGTAGTGGGATGGGACTTCAGTCTCCACTGGCACAACCCCAGAAAATGGTACAGGACTGGGACAGGAGGATGTCAGCTTTGCTTTGCAAGTACCGGGGGGTTTTCACCTAGCACCAGTGGATGGGACTTTTAGTCTCCACTGGTATATACCCAGGAAGGGGGGGCAGTTGGCCCAGACCCCCCCACAGCATGATGGACTGAGCCAGCCACCCTGCCTTCTCTCCAGTGGCTGAAAGGACTCCAGGGAGAAGGGCGAGTCCAGGCCTCTCACCAGCGGCAGACATGTCCTCTGAGAGATTCAGAGGTTGGCGGGGTGAGTAATGCTCAGTTTGGAGCAATTTATTTATTTAGGGGACAGTGTGGATACCAGCATTGGAGGACTGGAACTACTGACTGACTTCAGAGTCAACCCGTTTGGGGTTCCCGCCTGTGTCAGTCTCCCATCGAAAGGGGAGAGATGTAACGGTATGAACCGTGACAGACAGAGTTTTCCCTATGTCTAGGGTCACCTTATGTCCACTAGGGCCATAGGGTGACAAAGAATCATAAATCATATATTACATGAGATGGGACATTAATAATAATCCATATTGCAGGACTGGCATATTACAAGGGGTCCATATTGACACCTGTTACACAGGAGAGGGACATACAAGCTTATTCAATGCTTAGCTCCGGCTATTGAAATGTTAAGTGACCCAGCTTGTGAAAGACATTTCATTCTTTTTGAAAGGTGTTTATTGCATCTACTCCTAGACCGTACATTGTCTATGGTACAAAGGTGTCAAAACCCCTTTAGAGACATATGTCTAGGTAATGTGATTTGAGGGTCCTTGTATATGTGTGAAGATTATCTGTGATTGTGTATTATTCAAAAGGGAAAATCATTGTGTAATTGTAGTATGGAATGTGACAGATCTGTCAGTGTCGGTGCCGACATGTCTGTTAGATAATTAGCCTCAGTGAGTGAATAGGGGGGTGGAGATGGCATTGTCCCTTTGATTACTGTCACATGCTTGTAACTGGATATAAAAGCTGAGAAGAAAACCAATAAATCTACTGATCACTGCATTTAGTGTCAGTGTGACAGGCAGTTAGTGTTAGGTCCAGGGTAGCCCCCGTACACCCCTAATAAAGGTTTAACCCCTTGATCACTGCCCTAGTTAACCCTTTCACCCCCTATTGCCAGTGTCACTAAGCGATCATTTTTTCTGATCGCTGTATTAGTGTCACTGTTGCCGCTAGGTAGCTATTTTTTTTATTGCGATTTTTTTTACTAAAGACATGTGGCAAAATACATTTTGGACTAAATGTTTGACTAGCATTTAGTTTATTCGATTTTTCCTATAAAAAAAAGTAAAAAATATAGATTTGTTTTCAAAAATGTCGCTCTATTTTTGTATATAGCGCAAAAAATTAAAATCGCAGAGGCGATCAAATACCTCCAAAAGAAAGCTCTATTTGTGGGAAGAAAAGGACGCAAATTTTGTTTGAGAGCCACGTCACACGACCACGCAATTGTCAGTTAAATCGACGCAGTGCCGAATCGCAAAAAGGGGCCTGGTCCTTTACCTGCAATTTGGTCCGGGTCTTAAGTGGTTAAACATGCACTACACTAAATGAACTGTCACTAAAGTGACACTAAAGTAGGGATGAGCCAAACATACCCGTGTTCGGTTCGCACCAGAACGTTCGAACAGACCGTGGGTTCGCGCGAACATTTAGAACCCTATTGAAGTCTATGGGACTCGAACGTTCAAATTCAAAAATGATCATTTTAAAGACCAATATTCAATTTAATGTTGGAAAACATCTTTCAGAACCTGGGTCTTGTCCAGTTTTTTCTGGAGCAGCGATTTTAATGATGCTTAAAGTGAAAAAATAAATACAAATTCCTTCAAATATCATATCTGCTGGCTGTCTATAGTAGTGGCACATGTTTATAAATGTCCCTGCACAACATGAGATTACTCTCAGAAAAAAGTAATTTAATACTGCTTGCGGCTTTAATGTAATGTTTGGTCCCTGCAATATGGATACAAAACATTGAAAAAAAATAGCATGAGTTTCCCGCCCACCACTCCCCCAGGTCATTACAAGACCCAGTGCCGATCCTGACCTCCCTGGGGCCCTAAGCAAAATGACATGACACATTAAAAATGAGAAGCGGGGGTGCTGACGACAGTGACATGCGACATGTGACAAGTGACAGCTAATGTGTTTAGGTGCTATCAAACAGCAAACGTGCAGTTACACCGACTGCGTTTAGGTGCTATTAAACAGAAAACATGCAGTAACAGCTAATGTGTTTAGGTGCTATTAAACAGCAAACGTGCAGTTACACAACTGCGTTTAGGTGCTATTAAACAGCACACGCGCAGTTTACAGCCTCCCTGGCTTTGGCCAATTATTGTTCTTTGCTTTTTGCGCATTGTGATTGGCCAAGCATGCAGGGTCATGGTGCATGCTTGACCAATCATCAGCGCGCAACGCCGCAGTTAATTATGGGCGGACGCTCGTCACTCGAATTTGGCGCGGACAACCCGTTTTGTTTCGAAATTCGTCGAACGTACGAACAGACGATGTTCGAGTCGAACATACGTTCGAATCGAACGCGGAGCTCATCTCTACACTAAAGTAAAAATTACACTTTGCTACAATATAAAACAGTGAGGCCTTGTACACACAATGTAATTTATCCGCTGTACACGGTCCCCGGACCGTTTACAGCGCATATTTACGCCGGGCTATTTTGATCCGATGGCTGTACACACACATCAGATCAAATTCCCCGCCGGAGGACAGCGCGGTGACGCGCGGCGGTGACGTTGACGCCGCCACGTCACTGCACCAGGAAGTAAAACACTTCAGCGCGCATGCATCGGATCCATTCACAGGATACGACGGATGTGTGGGCAGATATGTCCGCTGGTTAGGCGTGGTTAGGTTTAACAGGACAGGTTCAATTTAGAACAGGCCTTGTCATTGTCGACCAAAGAAGTTGAGAGCACATGCACAAAGTTTTAGCCAAGGTTGTCTTGGAAATAGATGTATGAGTGTTGCCAGCATTGCTGCAGAGGTTGAAGGGGTGGGGTGTCAGCCTATCAGTGCTTAGACCATACGCCGCACACTGCATCAAATTGTCTGTATGGCTGTCATCCAAGAAAAAGAAGATGCATAAAAAGCCTGCAAACAGTTTGCTGAAGACAAGCAGACTAAGGACATGGATTACTGGAACCATGTCCCGTGGTCTGATGAGACCAAGATAAAAGTTTTTGGTGCAGATGGTGTCAAGTGTGTATGGCGGCAACCAGGTGAGGAGTACAGAGACAAGAGTGTCTTTGCCTACAGTCAAATATGGTGATTGGAGTGTCATGGTCTGGGGCTACATGAGTGCTGCCGGCACTAGGAAGCTACAGTTCATTGAGGGAACCATGAATGACAACATGTAATCTTACATACTGAAGCAGAACATGATCCCCTCCCTTCTAAGATTGGGCCACAGGGCAGCATTCCAACATGATAACAACCCCAAACACACCTCCAAGATGACCACTGCCTTGCTAAAGAAGCTGAGGATAAAGTGATGGACTGGCCAAGCATGTCTCCAGACCTAAACACTTTTGATCATCTGTGGGGCATCCTCAAATGGAAGGTTGAGGAGCGCAAGGTCTCTAACATCCACCAGCTCCATGATATCATCGTGGAGGAGTGGAAAAGAGCTCAACTGGCAACCTGTGTAGCTCTTGTGAACTCTATGCTCAAAAGGGTTTAAGGCAGTGCTGGAAAAATAATGGTGGCCACACAAAATTTAGACATTTTCACCTAGGGTGTACTCACTTTTGTTGCCAGCGTTTAGACATTAATGGCTGCGTGTTGAATTATTTTGAGGGGACAGCAAATTTACACTGTTATACAAACTGTACACTCACTAGTTTACATTGTAGCAAAGTGTCATTTCTTCAGTGTTGTCACATGAAAAGATATAATAAAATATTTACAAAAATGTGAGGGTGTACTTACTTTTGTGAGATACTGTATGTGTTTTCTGCAGTTCGATTTTTTCACTGAAGTGAAAAATATAAACAAGTATACATACAAGATATTCTGAAAGCCATGGGCATAGGCTATCAGAATGAATAGCTAGTAGGAGAAAACTATAGACTTCTCTAATTTTACCCCTGCTGGTCCAAATGAGAGAGATATTTACATGAACTTTTACATGAATAAACACATTTTTACATGTTTCCCTGTTATTAACAGCGCTAAATAGATCAAAGCTAAATAATTACAAATAAATGAGAATGTATTGTGCTGTCCCTTTAAATTAATTATCTAACACAACCAAGATATACGTTTGTTACATAAAAGATGTAAAAGGAAAGTGCAACACATTCTCATGTATATATATTTTTTTACATTTTGTATTCCAATATCAATTGATTGCTGTTTCAATGTGTATGGCCGCGTACACACGACCGGTTTCCTCGACAGAATCCATCAAGAAACTTGGTGGCAGAGCTTTTTTTGCTGAGGAAACCGGTCGTGTGTATGCTTTTCATCGAGAAAACTGTAGAGGAACTCGACGAGGAAAAAAGAGAGCAAGTTCTCTTTTTCCTCGACGGGAGTCTCAGTTTCCTCATCAGGCTAGTTTTCGACGAGAAACACGTTGGTATGTATGCTTAGAAACCCGCGCACCTTCGGTAAAAGTAGCGTAGCGTAAAAGTAGACTGAAAAGTGCAAATGTCTCTTACCAAACTTTTACCTAACACGCAGTAACATGAGATTAGCAAAAGCTGCCCCAAGGGTTGTGCCAGTGGAATCTAACTTCCCCTGCTGGTGTATGTATTGAAGTCACCGCATTTGAGAACAAGGAGATTTGGTCTTGACTGTGTGTACGCAAAGACAGCTTATCAAGTTTCTCGACAAGCCTAACAAGGAACTCGTCGAGGAAAATTCTGTGTCTTTCCCGACGAGTTCCTCGGTCGTGTGTACAATGCCTATCACATGATAAATGTACACTTTTGCAGGTTTATATTTACCATTTAAACATTTACATACACAAATGAATGAGTCATATGAACATGAACAACGGTGCCAAGCATTCAGATAACCTACAGTGCTCTGTGAATTCTGTGTGATGTATTAAATATTTATTTTGAAAACGAAAGTAATAATAATAATATAGCAAAAATTAAAGGAAGAGAAACACCAGTTTAAAACTTACACACCATAAAAATATTATTCAAATTTGACTAAAATTGCTTATAGTTTCTCATTAAATCTTTTTGGGAGATTAACTTGTCTACTCCAGCTTATTTTGATATTGATTAAACCGTATATGTATCATTTTGTTTCATAGCACTTCTAATATTATTCTCAAATGACGTGATTATGAAAAAAAAATATTTGAAAATAGTTTAAATACTTACAATGTATGATATAGTAAAACTATAAAAAATTCAGGGTGCCTCCAAAAGACTGACTGTACAGAAGTACAGTATGCCATTTTGATCCTCTTCATCAAGGCTAGGAAATCTTGAGATATTTATATGCATAATGAAGTTTCCTATGATACATGAAGGGGCCAAGGTTTTCTAGATGTCATGCTAAAAAAGTAATGACAAACAATATTGCTCAATACTGTACAATGATCATGCTGCTCCACTGCTTTTATCATGAACCCCAACATTGTAGATAACCTCCTGATGCAGAAGTAATTCATGCAATAAACTACAATATAAATACATATATTGTAAACCCATATTTGTTCTCAGGTTTTAGTCTTTTTAACACAATTTTCTGTTTATTCCATTTAAAACTTCAGTTAATGATGAAATTAAGACTTCTGATTAACTTTGAATGTTAAAATGGGAGCTAAGATATAGAATTTATTCTTTCTTATTTCCTTTATAATTTCAGCTCAAATAACTTATCTGAAGCATCAAAAATGGGTGCAACCTTAGACTTCAAAGAGGAAGGAGTCTTAGTGTTTCTTTTCCTTATCTGCTTTCTCTTTTAAGGGTGTTTGATCTGCAGCAAGCAGTAGTTTCCTTTTGCAACACTAAATAATAGAAATGTACTTTTTGTATTCTTGTCACATGCTCTGAGGTTACACAACCCGCACGCTTATCAGCAGCAGACATGCAGTGCATTATGGGATCTTTCTGATGATGTGCCAGCCTTTCATGAGATTTATTGTGAAATAAGGTGTTGACCAAGTTGCCTTGTTGACCTTGACATTTTTTAAACAATTCAAGAAATATGAAAAAGAGAAAAACAAGGAGTGCTACTGGTCACATCCAAGGGGATTTTTCTTTCTTATGTTTTTTTTTTTTCATTTTTTCTTTCAGCACATAGTAAAATTACATCATGCAATCAATATGCCTGACATTCAAATATTGTTTCTTGTTTGCATTATAAGATATATTTTTTTAACAACACATTAAAGCAATTAAAGGATGGATAGAATGAGTATAATAATAACAGCTCAGACTTATTTTGGATTATTCCTGATAGTAGACAGAATAGATTTTTATCATTAGGCCTTTATATGCACAATTATACCTGTCTTATAATGCATGAATTACAAAGAGTATTACATACACCAGGATATCCACCACTTTTTCTATATAGACTGCTGACAGGATTAATTTACAATATATACGACCAGAGCATAGTTGTATAAAATTTGGAAAGGAGCACAATTAATTTTACATAGTATTCTGTAGACATGTGCACATTAAAAAAATCGTTTTTTTTTGTTCTGTTTCGTATCGTTCCGTTTTTTCGTTTTCGTTCGTTTTTCGTAAGATGCCCGTTTTCCTGTTTGTTCCCGTTCGTTTTTCGTATGACGCGATTTTTTTGTATTCCGATCGTTTCGTATTTTCGTTACTGTTTTATTTTCGTACATGCGGGATGGTTTGTTATTCTGTTTAATTCATGTTCGTTACTTGTTAGACAATAATTTTCGTGAATTTTCGTCAATGATTTGCAGTATCTTGAAACCCTTTTCTTTTGCTATTTTCAGTCGTATGTTCATATGACATCTATAACTAAAGATTTGCATTCTGTATTTTAAATTCCTTTTTTCTGTTCGTATTTTGGATTCAAAATACAGCATGCAAATCTTTTGTTATAGATGTCATATGAACAATGAACATAGGACTGAAAACAAACAGAAAAAGGATTGAAACAAAATACAGCATGCAAATCTTTTGTTATAGATGTCATATGAACAATGAACATAGGATTGAAAACAAACAGAAAAAGGATTGAAACAAAATACAGCATGCAAATCTTTTGTTATAGATGTCATATGAACAATGAACATAGGACTGAAAACAAACAGAAAAAGTATTCAAACAAAATACAGAATGTAAATCTTTTGTTATAGATGTCATTTTTTTCTTTTGCCGTTTTCGTTTTGTCGTTTTTTTTCGTCGGATCATTCGTTCGTATTTGCGGTTGTTCGTTATGCGGCTCATTCGTAATCTCGTAGTTTTCGTATTTTGGTGCTTTAATTTTTTCGTATGTACACATTATCCTGCGGGTACGAAAATGAACATTTTCGTACGAAAATAACATTCGTACGAACGGGAATGCACATATCTAGTATTCTGTAATGTTCAAGAATTAGAAAATATACTATAAGAACTAGTAAACAGTCAATAGAGATCAGCGTGGGATGTGCTGACATAGATTGTACCCCAGTATTCTAAATACTAAAACCAAAAACTAAAACTGTTCCGACACAACCAGAAACTTGAAGGTGTCACAGGGTCATTTATAAAAGAGAACTTGGCTGTAAAAGAATACCATGTATGATTCTGGTGGCCTATAGCTAGAATCTTCACTGCATTGAATACTTTCTCCTACCATTGGGAGATGTAGTTCCTCTTGCCGGCTTACACATCACTGCAAGACATAGGATCTGGCAAAACCAAAGTGTGTGGGAAAAGGTAATAAATATATACATGTGCATTTACAGTCCAGGCTTCTTTCACATTTGACTCTATAATTACAGGATCACTAAAAAAATGAAAGCTGGAAATTAGTTGGATTTGGGAGCATAGGGCTTATCTCTTCTGAATGGATAACTGAAATGTTGAGGCTTCAGACAAGAAAATCTTTTCCTCAAAGTCCTGGCCAGTATGACAGGTTTTCTGAGGGCCATGGTGGCTAAAAGGGAGTTGCAAAGTGGCATGGTAGAGGACAGGAGCAGGAGCAGATACCCTCTGTCCTCTCCTTGTTGTTGCTTGCTGCTGGGTAGAGATAGGCCGAATTACCCCCTGTTCGATTTGCGGCAGAACTTTTGAACTTTGCAAAAGTTCGAAATCAAATAAAACAAACCCCATTAAAGTCTATGGGATCCTAACTGAAAAAATAAAAAGTGACTATAATTGGGCATACCATGGTTATGGGGTCTGGGTACTGCCCTGGGGAACATGTATCAATGAAAAAAAGTTTGTAAAAAAACATAATTTTTAAATGAACAGTAATTTACAAATGCTTAAAGTAAAACCATCAATATGAAAAATACAATAAAAATGAAAAAATCCTTTAAATATAGTGCATGGGGGGGGTTCCCTTAGTCTGACTATAATGTGGCACATGTGTACCATGTATAGAGCCTGCTGCAGCAATAATGACATTTATAAAACCCCAAAAATATATTTTTCCATTCAAGCTTTCTTTATTTTATAAACAATGGCTTGGGGTGATGAGGCCACAATTTAGTGCATTCGGAACAAGATTCAAGATTTTTGTGATAAATTCTGGTGTCTCTTTTGCAGAATTTAGCTAGAAGTAACAGGTAGAGAAATAGGGCTTTGGGTGTCGGTGGTGCCTTCACACCATAACCCTATAGAGGTACTCTCGATGCAAGGAAGAGTTGAAACGATATGCACCTTTCAAACAGGTACAAATAATTTGGTCTTTGTGTGTCGGTGGTGCCTTCACATCGTAACCCTATCAAGATACGCTGTGATGCCCCACTCTAACAGTTGTGGAAAATTTGGTCTTTGGGTGTCGGTGGTGCCTTCACACCATAACCCTATCGAGGAGGGTGCATGCGTGACGCCGAGCAGGATGGACGCCTGAGAAACTAGCTCCGCTCCAACAGGGCTGATCACGGCTCACCAAGGGCTATAAACTCCATATTTCTCAACGATTCTAACACCCCTTGAGCCCCTTGACGGTGGTGCATGTCATCCGCTAAGAAGAAGAAAAGTAAGGGCTCAGCTCAAAAGTCTCTTACACATTACCCTCTCTCCGCACCAGGGAACTGTACGGCATGGCTCAAGATGTGGCCGCCGACGGAGCGCATGGAGCTCTCTCCCCTGCTCCTCTCTTATTGCAGCCGCGGACTCCTGATGTCCCAGAGAACGTCTCTCCTGCACTATCTTAGGCAGATTTGGACTCCAGCCTGGAGGCTATGTATTCCAGGCTGGCTGCCAAGTTCCAATCGTAGCTCCACAAGACCTCCCATATTTTATCCCAGAAGATTGGGCCTTTTTGGCACGAGGACTGAGAGATTTGAAATGAAGCATGACAAGCTTGCCCTGGCCTATAATGACCTCAGTCGGGAACATGAAAATTTGGCATCGGCCATCTCCCTGATCCAAACCCAGGTCGAGGACCTTGGTAACCATAACAACAGACGCAATAATTTGCACCTGAAAAGTTTTCCAGAGACTGAAACGGACTTGATTCGAGCAGTTATCGGGCTCTTTAAGTCACTGCTCCTGGACTGTGACTCTGCGGCCTTTACATGTGATCGGATCCACAGGGCGCTCAGGCGAAGTCTCCTACAGACAAACCTCCCAGAGATGTTGTTCTCTGTATGAAGGACTTCCTGACTAAAGAGGAGATTCTGCGGGCTACGAGGAACAAGCAACGTATCACTCTGAGTGAACAAAATAGCAGTGGGGCATGTCCTATTGGTAAGCGCAATTCCTTAGGGTGTGGAGTCACTGAGCACTTATGGTGTGGTGGAAGGTTTTAAAGAAGATTGTTCAAGAGGACTAAGTGGAGACCTGAAAGTTTAATTGCTTGAAATTGAATCACTTAAAGACTTGGCTTGTTACAATTTATTTTTGATCACTGGATGAACGTTTTGAACATTTAATCACAATTTCTCAGTTCAGCTTATGTATATGTTTATATATGTATATGTATTTATATATATATATATATATATATGCAATTTTTTTTAGTATATGTATGATACACTCTTTCACAGGGGTATATTTATTTATTTTTGTTCAGTCACTGAACTTAGCGCTGCTATTTTGTTCACTCATAATTATTTTACATCACTATTTATTTATTTAAAGTAGGTGCTTTAGGGTTTATTTTTTATTTTTTTATTTATTCTTTGGCGCAATGGGGTGTGAGAAGGTGGAAGCACATTTGACACACCGTAACAGACTATAAAGTGCAATCGTCTCTTACCAAACTTTTACTTAACACGCAGTAACATTAGATTAGCAAAAGTAGCCCCAAGGGTTGTGGCAGTGGAATTAAACCTCCCCTGTCATCGTACGTGTTGAACGTCACCGTGTTTTTTGTAACGACGAGATTTGGTCTTGACAGTGGGTACGCAAAGACAGCTTGACAAGATTCTCGACAAGCCTAACAAGGAACTCATCGAGGAAAACGATGTTTCATTTCCGACGAGTTCCTTGGTCGTGTGTACAAGGCCTAAGAAGATATAACCATGCCATGGTGCAGCAGAATACATATAGCAAAGTGAGGAAGATTTGTGGTCCAGGATGATAGGACAGTCATCAAAATTAGAAGCAGCCCCCCACAGTTGCGGAATGCCGGCCACCGCATACCGAAGCAGTGTGGCCGCTTTATGGGGAAGTAAAAATTAATGGTCACATTACATTCACAAAAACTGACACTACTGTAAAGTAAAAATCAATGGTCACTACACTCACACTGAATTATCACTAGATTCACACTAAACTGATATTCTACACTGACAATAAAAGCACAATAGCACACTATAGCACACTAGCAGCACAGAACAGAGCCCTGTTCTATCTCTCTCTATGCCATTATCACATTGCAAATGGACAGAGAATATTTTTAGTGCGGGGCTGAACTAAGAGTAATGAGCCATTATTGGATAGAGTCATAAGTACTTTATACAATTATGGCTCTTTATACAATTATGGCTTCCATTTCTTTAACCACTCACTCAGGCTTCCAATGTACTGTGTGGCAGCACAGCTCCTTGTTGTCATTTAGTGGGCTGAACAAATCGTTCAAACACTCCGATCATTTGGTTGTTCATTGAGCAGGTGAACAGCCAGTGCTAGGCCCAAATGCTTGTCCCGAACCGTTCATCCAACTTTACTACTGGGGTGAGGAAGAAAAGACTGGGAGGTGCTGCAGGGTAAAACCTAATGGTGGGTGAGACTCTCTGGATCTGTGCAGAGAGGCAAGATCTGCAATTAACAGCTTACTGAGCTGTCAATTACAGTGTATGGCAGGCTGGTAGTATCTTACTGCTCACAGACCCCACGGTTGACTGACAGCAGTCCAGCACATTCTAGGTGAGTGGATGGCACCTTGATAGGCCAATCCAGAGGCTGTTTCAACCCTTACACCCTGGTAACCCATTTGATGCAAAGGCTCTCCTCCTCCTTTCCTACAACAGGTAGATCTTGCCATAGCACCCCTGCTGACCCGATGGGGCACAGTACATGTGCCGGTACAGTAGATCTGCTCACGCCATACTATCAGTGAAAACATTTTGTCATATCCTAAAACCAGTTATTACAATGTATAGGATACATTGTATGGGCTAGATTCAGAAAGACTTATGACGGGCGTATCAGTAGATACGCCATCGTAAGTTCGAATCTGCATTATCGCAACTTTAAGCATATGCTCAAACTGAGATACGCTTAAATGTTACTAAGATACGACCGGTGTAAGTCTCCTACGCCGTCGTATCTTATCTGCCTATTTACGTTGGCCGCTAGGGGCGTGTGCGCTGATTTACGCCTAGAATATGTAAATCAGCAAGATACGCCTATTCACGAACGTACGCCCGGGCCGTCGCAGTAAAGATACGTAGTTTACGTAAGGCGTTTTCAAGCGTAAAGATAAACCACTGAAAAGATGGCGCAGCCAATGTTAAGTATGGACGTCGGGACCCGCGTCATATTTTGCAAGTTTTACATCGTTTGCGTAACTCGTCCATGAATGGGGCTGGGCGTAAATTACGTTCACGTCGAAATCAATGAGTCTTAGCGGCGTAATTTGGAGCATGCGCACTGGGATACGTCCACAGACGTAAAAAACTTAATTTACGTGGGGTCACACTTAATTTAAATAAAACACGCCCACATCAAACACATTTGAATTAGGCGGGCTTACGCCGGCCCATATACGCTACGCCGCCGTAACTTCGGCAGCAAAATCTTTCAGAATACCATACTCGCCTTTCAAAGTTACGGCGGCATAGCGTATATGAGAAACGCTACACCCGCCTAAATGTATCTGAATCTGGCCCTATATGTATAAAAGCACCATTGTAAATTTATCAGACCAAAAGGGAACAACGTTCATTAATAGGGTTTACATAGACTTTAAAGTTTTATTGGGGTTTCATCTAATTGTGCTACCGGTTTTAATATGCAAGATGTTATTATTACTCTAGAATAATGATGAGAAAAGGTAAATCACGTTAATAACTGTCTGTAGTCGTATCACTGAAGATTCCAGTAAGCCTCAGGATTAGGAAAGATTAATACAAGCAATAACAATTATTCCATAGAGGGGAATGTTACTTCATTAGATGAGCTAAATTTTAATGATGTAGCAAAAACAGCCATTCAAAATGAATATGAAATGTATAAAAAGTCAAAAGAATTGAATGTATTTTGTTATGATAAAAAATACACATGCAGCAAAATAAATAATAACATCTTCTATATTATGTTAGTGGCTCCAAAATTATTGTAGCTATTGCATTGGCATGACAGCCAGACAACTGAGATTTTCCAAAGGACAGATGAGCATTAATAATCTACATATTTCTCTTAACAGAAATGCAGCAGAAAAGTCAGATAAGGCAGATAAATGGTTATACAAAAAAAAAAAAGTTGAGGCAGAAAGTCCTCGAAAGCTGCTGTGGAAAACTTAGCCACTCCTTCAAAGCATAAAAAACAATTATTACCATGGCACTAGAAACAGTTGCAATCACCACTAGCTACAACTAATCTGCCAAAGCTAATGATGATATATCCTTGACATAAAAGTCAGTGTGAATACACAAGATTATTAGGGCTTCAGAAATCTGTCGTAATGCTGAGATAAGTCACATCCACACTATTGGCAAGAGAAATAGCAACCATATTAACACTCAAATAGAAGAAGATTATATTATAACATGTTGTATGTTTGTGTCAGAAATCCTTATGTACAGACCTTTCTGGATTCACAACTTTACAGGAAACAATACTCAATTGTAAAATTGTCACACTTTATGCTTGTTTAAAGGTAATTAGATAAAAATAAGATGTATAATTTCAAAGGTAGAATGGGGTCAACAATGGCTTAAAGGGGTTGTAAAGACAAAAATATTTTCCTCTTAAATGAGTCTGACATTAGCTGATAAAGTAAAAAGTAATGTTTTGCATTATAACTAGTTTGATACCTGTTGAAATCAAGCTGTTTTATTCACCTCAGTCACTTTTAAATCGGTTTTCGCACTGACTTCCTGGTTTGCGGTGTGCATTCATTCTTGCTACATCACGGCCTATCCCCCTGTGGGGGATAAGAGGGCATCTTCACGCAGGGCTGTAATCATAGGGAGGGGGTGAGCACATTCTGCTTTCCACTATGCAAAACAGCTCAGATACTGGAGGAAAGCAAGAAGAGGAGAGACAGGAAATGGCATTTTCAAACCTGGATTACTGTATTTTGGAGGTAAAAAGGAAAAACGAGGTAAGTGATATTTAAATGCTCTAGCTTACAGCAATCAATTGATCTAATAAAAAACAAACCTTTAGTGTTCCTTTAACAAATATGAGTTTGTGCTTGCAATTGTCTTTAGCTTTTTTAGGTTTGAATAAATCTACATCTACTACCACCTGTACATCTGTACATATATAGAATGTTTGAATCGTAACAAAATCCATACCATGCATCTTACAATGATAATATTTAGTTCAGGAGATTCACCACAGTGACAACTGTGAAAAGACAATACACACAATCATCATATAATGCTGGCTCTAGCTAGTGATTTACTCTGGTGTAAAACCAGATAAAATATAGTATTATCTCTACAGAATTAAAATTTAATTTCATTACTTATTTGGATTGTGCACCCACAACCAGATATAATGTTGAATATGAATGAGTGACTGTGTCTGGGTTTGAATTGTGGGGCATTTGTTGTAATTCATTGTAAATTCAGAAAATTGCTAAATTTAATTTACCCCCGTTTGAAGTCAAAATCATTTTTTTTATTTTTCAAGGCTTATGGGCATGGGATTGTCAAACAAAGGGTGCTGGATGCTGAGCACTACCATGGGGGAAATGCAACAATGAAAAAAAACTATTTTAGGAAATACAAATAAATGTGGGGAAGACCATCTAATTTATTTGAGGGAAACTTTGATAGGAAAAAAACAAACCTTCAAATGACATGCTTTGAGATATAATTAAGTTATGTGCAGTGTTACAGGACAGTATGATTCTCATGGATAGGATCAGAGACCCTGTATTCTTGAATCACATATTTGGACATGTAATGCATTTTTGATTTTTATATTTTTTCTAAGGCTGCTTAGAATGTGAAAATAATGAAAAATAGTATAAAATTTGTATATGAAGAGACAAAAAATGATAAAAATAATTAGTTAAGAAATACATAATCCAATTAAATTAAATATGAAAAAAAAAGGTGAAAATATTCTTCATATATATTAACAAAGGTCCAGTGCTGGAAAATGCAGCACATCTGGGTCCAATAGTTATCAAAAATAAAAATAAATAAAATCTTATAATAAGAGGAAATGTGGCCAAATATCAGAGTCTGAAATGAACAGACTGACTGCTGGTCCATGTATTTGTATATATACTAATAAATAAAAAATATGTCAAAAAGTGCCTATTATTATTATTGGGGCGAACTGACAAATACTTTACTTTACTTTTCAAATACTGTCAGGTCGCCCTAAATCTTAATCAAATCTTATGCTTGAGCATTCGACTTAAAGTTGTTGTAAACCCATTTAAACAAGTTTATGCCACAGGTAAGCCTATATATTAAGGCTTACCTGTAGCTACCCTGGATATCTCCTAAACCTGCATGGCAGAATTAGCTGTAGAGGAGAACAAAGAAGAGGGTAGGTTTTTACATGTTGATGAAAATCTGCTGCTCTGTGGATGAGAAAGGATAAGACAGGTTTGGTTATCCACTTCAGCTCCACCTCTACCATGTGCTCTGGCTATATAGCAAGCTCACTGCTAGGAATAAAAAGAAGATGAGTGAACCTCTTCCATTCCCTTTAGGCCAACCAGACAAAATACATGGGATTGCCAAAGCGTATTAGTAGTATTAGTAGATATGGTAATAGGAGGGATTGAGAATGTTGTGCTTTGGTTCATTTCACAATGTGGTGGTGTGGTGTAAATTAACAAAGGAAAGATTTGCCTGTGTCAGCAACAAATTCACACTTAAAGATTTCAAAGATCCTAGAAAATTGTATATAAATAAAATTTACATTGCGAAAAATATCAATGCCTAAAAATGAAAATACAACCCTAAAACACTAAACCCTAAAACCCTAAACCCTAAAATACAAATACAACCCTAAATATGTTTTATATGTTGTTGTTTTATCAAAGATCCATGATCATGAATCCATGGTTTCATGTTGTTTATACCAAATTATGACCCTACCATCTAAATGTCACAGCTGAAATCAAGACTCATCAGACCAGGCAATGTTTTCCAATATTCTATTGTCCAATTTTGCTGCGCCTTGGTGAATTGTAGCCCCAGTTTCCTGTTATTAGCTGACAGGGGTGGCACCTGGTGTGGTCTTCTGCTGCTGTAGCCCACCTGTTTCAAGGGTTGATGTGTTGTGGTATTTTGCATACCTTGGTTATAACAAGTGGTTATTTGATTTCCCATTCTCCTCTGGCCTTCCGACATCAACAAGGCATTTTAATCCACACAACTGCTGCTCACTGGATATTTTCTCTTTTGGTTGTTTGTGAAAATCCCAGTAAATCAGCAGTTTTTTTTAAATAATCAAACCAGCCCATCTGGCACCAACAACCATGCCACATTCAAAGTCCCCTTTCTTCCCTTTCTGATGCTCGGTTTGAACTTCAGCAAATCGTCTTCACCACATCCAAGTGCCTAAATGCAATGAGATGCTGTAATATGATTGTCTAATTAGCAATTTGTGTTACAAAACACATCTAACACATCTAATAAAATGGCCGGTAAGTTTATATGGCAACTCCACCTCCCCTCTTCCCTATGATGTCATTCCTGTATAATGTATACTCAGTTATAGTTATTTCCCAGTTAGTCAGTTGAATCCTTGAACCGTGTCTCTTTAATTGCAACAATGTTCAAGTTGTCCCAAGACATAACATCTGTCAGCTCACAAACCTTGTTCCCTAAACTACAAGCATTAGTGCACATGCCAGGACAAAGATTGCTTTATTTTTTTACCACCAAATACTTTAACTGACCACCCCATCAGTCCAGTCCTTAGCAACACAAACCCTCACATTTATTTCAACTTGCTGGGGACAGAAATGCTCCTTATCAATTACATGTCCGCCCCAATTTCTCTTTTTAAATGCATGTACAAAAAAAAATCCTAAATCCATACTTATAAGCGCAGTGCCCTTGTGTGTGGGATGCAGAACATCCCTTGTGCACAGTTCAATGTCAGACCACCTGATAGCATCAGGACTAACATAACCAAAACCTATAGTTTTGCACCAATCCTTTTTATAAAACATTGAACTCTGCTATAGAGTATAAAGTATTTTCTCTTGTTGTCCATAATGCACAGGTAAGACCAATGAAAATGTAACAGTTGTAGTGGTTATCGTACAGTAAAAGAGGCTAGCACATAAATAACATAAAAACAAGACATGCATATTTTCAAAATTGATAACCAAATTCTGTTTAAACTTTGTTTTGAATGTTCCCTTTGCAAAATAAATATTTACTGAGCTTAGTAAAAAGTGCTATGTTTATTTGGACAGCCAATCGTGTTTTAGCAAAAATATTCATTTTTATTTATCTTCCTTATATATGATTGTATATCCATGATTGGGTTTCAAGGCGAACAGTCCTTCACCTTATTCATTAACCCCTTCAATACAGGGGACTTTCACCCCCTTCCTGCACTATGAGAATTGTGCAGTCAAGCAACACTGTACCCATATGAAATTATTATCATGTTCTTCACACAAATAGACATTTATTTTGGTGTTATTTAATAACCACATTTTTTTTTCTTAAATAAAAAATAAGATTTAGCAAATTTTGCAAATTAATAATCTTTTTTAATGAATGCAGGCAAAACTGTATTCTGATCCTTTTATTTGGCGAAAATAACCCAAATCAGTTTTTATTGTGTAGGAAAGTTATAGAGTCCACAAACTATGGTATATATGTTTGAGAATTGATCAATCCTGATGTACTGATGGCCTAACGCCTTTCTTGAGGTCAAAAAATGTCCTCTATTCTTGGGGGACAGTACAAATATCCCCCAAATGACCCCATTTTAGAGAAGAACACAGTACATGGTATTTAGTAAGGGGTATAGTGAGTTTTGGAATTTGAATTTTTGTCATACTTTTTTGGGAAAATGCAGATTTTTATTTATTTTTTATTTACTTTTTACATACTGTCACGAGTGTAGTACAGCATTATCATATACTGGGTGTGGTGGTGATCAGGGACACAAAATTTTAATATTTTTTGTTCATTTTTTTTATTTTTATTTTTTATTTTTTTTAAACACACTGTGACCAGAGAAATGCATTGTTACCATAGTAACACTATTACTCTGGGGAAGTGATCAGGATTCAATGTCTTTTGTTGTAATTAGCTGTGATTGGCCACATCTGTACTATTTGTAAAGCAAACATTAACTGTGGTAGGTGAGCAGCCCCTACTGCTTTAGTAAATCAACCTCACTGTGAATACAGGTTCACTTTTTTTCCTGATATTCACTCTGTAATGTGAATATGAACTGTTAAGTGAACAATCTCCAACTTCTTTAGAAAAACAACCCAAATGAGACTTATTTACTAAATGTAAATAGGCTGTTCACTTTGCAAGGGCTTTTCCCCCAGAACTTAGTGAATATGCTGAAATCTCACTTTACAAATAATACCCACATATCACATGTAAGGAAAATTAAAAAAAAATATATGTTTGCATGCATATGATCGGACCATGGAAGCCAGCAGAACTTCACATTCACTAAGCTCTGGGTAAATTTCCCCAGCAAAGTGCAACTTCCCTTGCAAAGTGATACATTTTTTTGCTTTTAGTAAATCAACCTCAATGCATCTAAATGTATGCCGAATACAGAGACCAGAAAATCTTGGTGATTGATCTAAATTCATATAGATCAGGTCACTTATTTTACAGTTGTAACACAGGTAAGAACACCATCTTTAACCCCTTCCATACAGGGCATTTTCACCCTCTTCCTGCCCAGACCAATCTTTAGTTTTCAGCGCTGTTGCACTTTGAATGACAATTGCGCGGTCATTCAACACTGTACCCAAATTAAATTGTTATGTTTTTTTCCCCACACAAATAGAGCTTTCTTTTGGTGGTATTTGATCATCTTTGCGGTTTTTATTTTTTGCTCTATAAACAAAAGAAGAGCGACAATTTTAAAAAAAAAACAATATTTTTTACTTTTTTATTTAATAAATATCACATTTAAAAAAAAAAACAAAAAACATTTTTTTTCCTCAGTTTAGACCGATACGTATTCTTCTACATATTTTTGGTAAAAACAACGCAATAATCGTATATTGATTGGTTTGCGCAAAAGTTATAGCGTCTACAAAATAGGTGATAGATTTTTTTTTTTTTTTTTACTAGTAATGGCGGCGATCTGCGTTTCTTTTGTGACCGTGACTTTGCGGCGGACATATCGGACACTTTTGACACGTTTTTGGGACCATTCACATTTACACAGCAATTAGTGCTATAAAACTGCACTGATTACTGTGTAAATGTGACTGACAGGGAAGGGGTTAACACTAGGGGCACTGAAGGGGTTAAAATATTACCTAAAGTATGTTCTAACTGTAGGGGGAGGGGGACTCACAAGGGGAGGAGACAGATGTGTGTTCCTCTGTACTGGGAACACACATCAGTCTCCTCACCACTGACAGGAGGTGGATCTGTGTGTTTACACACACAGATCCACAATCCTGCCGTCATCAGCGGTCAATCCCCTATGACCCGGTATGTAAGTGGTTAAGACATTTAGGCAATGTTGGGTTACTAACGGCAAATAGACCATTCACTTTGCAAGGGGAGTTATATTTTGCAAGGGAATTTTTCCCAGAGATTAGTGAATGAAGTGAAGCTCTGTTGAATTTATTTATCCAAACCTGTGCAAGAATTTTTTTTTCCCTCGCTTGTGATTGGGTATTTTTTACAAAGTGAAAGTGCACTTTATTTATTAATCTCTGAGGACTTTTCCCTTGCAAAGTAAAAAGCCTATTTGTCTTTAGTATAATAAACCACCGTGTCTTTAAAATTTTAAAAAATAACCTTTATTATTTAAATATTGGATTCACTTATATATTATTACACAAGTGGGATGACAGATGATGTTTTGATAAGAAGTGTTGAAGGTCAGGAAATACAATAAAGTACTTGTTAGCAAGCCTCTACTAAAAACTGAATTTTTTAATTGTCAGACAATGCGTACAAAAGCTACAATCTCACTTTAAGCTAAAGAGTAATAATTACTAAGATCACAAAGAATTATAACAGATTTCATCCATTATCTTGACCAACTAAATTCTTGGATATCTATAGGCAAACTTGTATATGTACTAGGCAGTTTACTTTTATGTACTGTAACTGAATTGACAAAATCACTTAATTCATGTACAATACATGTACAATTGCATATAATATAATGTTCTTGTCTTTAGAAAACAGGAATAGTGACCGAATTATTATATATTTTTAAGATGCATTACATAAAACATAACAAGAAACCACCTTATTGCAATTTGGCAGATATAACAAATAAAACAACCTCCTAGGAGCATGTGCAATCACATATTACAGAAAGTTTTTTTGTAGAATCTCTGACAAAGAGTTAAATAAAATCACCTTGCAGATGGGACATGTCTTTTACAAGATAAAAGAAAAAAAGTTTCTAAAACTGTTACTTTTTATTCTGAATGAGCCCATTTATTTGCTCCACAGCAACTTGAAACAAAGCAGGGTTAATATCGTTCACCATGTCCTAGAGATGAAAACTACCATTGGGACACCCAGGACAATTTTTATATAGGATTAGAAAACAAAAATCAATATTTAATTATCTCTAAGCTTTTTGTGTCACTGCATCTTTAGATCAGTAGCTGGGAGTGCAGTCTGCCACAGAGAAAGTAAGCCATTAAAGGTGCAGGTTCTTTTTACAAGCTGCTTTATTGGCTTGTAGTAAATAGAGTACATTATCACTTTTCACATACAGTATTGTTATTTATCTTTCCAATCTCTATTTGCTTATATTTATGTGTTTTCAGTGGCAAGCAGCTAAGTGACATGAAGTATAAGTAGCATGCCACTTCCTAAATATAAATACAGCTATGTGCTATTTTTGCATATTTAGAATAATACATTCGCCATGATTCTGTCCAGTTTATACAATTTGGCTAATAGCATTTAAGCAGTTACATAATTGCTTTAAAGTGCTATACTCCCAGTTACCAAGGTGCCTGTATAAATCTTCATACAAATTGAACAGTACATTATGACCTGCAGCTGTTTTTTTTTTCATTTGATGTAAAGGAATAATATTAATCTGTTTATTTGATGCAGCACAAATAGCACTGCTGATCTACAAAATGCATTAATCCATATTACCTGCTCAGAATTTATTTAAAGCGGTAGTAAACTGCTGCCTTTTTTTAAAAAACAATGCAAGGCAATGTCATAATGTGCTAGTATGCATTGCATACTAGCACATTATGTGAAACTTACCTTAGAATGAAGCCCTTCAGTAGCATGCTGTCACCGCTGAAGGTACTTTCATCTTCACCTGATCTTTCTTCCGGGTTCGTGGACATTGGCTGTACGAGTGGCCGTAGTCACGATGACATAACTCCCGCTCATGTGCTCAGGACCTGCCGTTAACACGCAGGACTTCATGTTGTTCCTTCAAAACACATGCGCTGCATCTACAATAGAAATCTCGTAAACGGTGCATGTTTAAGAGATGTTTACTGTGCCTATAGATAAGCCTATAGGTAAAATTCATGCATGGGAGTTACTCCCACTTTATTTATATTAGATCAATATGTGTTGAATTCTCATTGATTGTTATGGTCACTCTTGATCGCTACACTGAAGGCTATGTTGATAGGCTACATATTCTGAGAGTGTGGCAGACAGGGACACCCTTTATGATGTAATTGAGGATAGATAGATAGATAGATAGATAGATAGATAGATAGATAGATAGATAGATAGATAGACAGACAGACAGACAGACAGACAGACAGACAGACAGACTATTCTGAGTTCGGTTCAAGTGTTGCTGGGAGAACGTTGAATAAGTTCAAATTCCAAACCCCTTTGAAATAAATGAGACCCACATTTCCATAGTAGCACATTATGTGAAACTTACCCTAAATCAAAGCTGTTCCAGAGCCACAATATCATCACTCCAGCCGCTTCCGTTTTCACCCGTCTTGCTTTCGGGATTGTGAGCTCCGGCTCTGTGATTGACCAGAGCAGCAAATGACGTCGCTCCCGTGCATATGCACAGGAGCTGCCGTTCACGGCACAGGACTCAGAAGGAATAGCACCCTTGGCCATTCCGTTAGAGTGCATGCGCCAGTAATGTCATTTGCATGATACACGTTTAGGAGATATTTACACTACCTATAAGTAAGCCTTATTATAAGCTTACCTATAGGTAAATGCTAGCAGAGGAAGTCTACTTCCTACTTAAGAGGTTTATTATGCTGGGAGGTGGGGCTTAAGATCATGTGACGTAGTCACGTAGTCCTAAGCTTTTGCTTAGGTGGCTGTAACTGTCCCGGAGGCGCAGTGCCGTGCTCTCTACACAGGTGTAGGGGTTAAAAAATACACAGAATCTTCTAAGGGTCTGCTTTGTATTTTGTGGGACCTTGACCTTGAGTGCTTTTTTTTTTAGCTAACAATAAAATGTAATTTGCCAATAATTTAAATTGTATCTTTTTTTCCTTTGCTTTTTCTCTTGTAATTTTTTCTGTAGCACATCCAACAGCAAGAGCTTTTAAAAATTGCACAGAACTCCCCCCCCCCCCCCCCCCCACCAAAAAAAAAATACACACCAGACATTGGTATGATACCCTGAGTCTGATATGGATTTTAAGAAGATATCTCATACATAAAAAAGAGGTCCCCTAGAAAAGCTATACCATATCAAGTTCATCTAGTTTAACCAATAATAATAATACAGAGACAAATTGTTTTTGCACTTTTTTAAGTCTGGTACTTTACTAACTAGGGGTGAACTAAACAGAGAACTGAGATTGAATGTCTTTTCACACTGGCAATACTTGCAAATCAAACACTTCTTGACTACAAAGAAGCATATTCGTATTTGGTCAAGACGCCCCACAATTTTAGAAACCTTGGCCTTACAAAAACAAACTCAAAGACACACCACCTCTATACTGTATAACTCATTATTTGAGACCGCTGCAGACTTCTCCAGTGCATCATGTCTGGCGTGGGAAAAATACCTCAACCTGAACCTGTCACAAACAGAGTGGGAAACCATCTTTATGCCTGCCCAAAAGGGATCTCTAAATGTTGCCAACCAGGAGTGTGGCTTTAAAATTGTAACCAGATGGTACAGAACTCCCACTTTGCTCCACAAGTTTTAATCCCAAATTTCTAACAAATGTTGGAGATGCGGCGACGAGGAAGGCACGATGCTCCATATATGGTGGTCATGCCCATTAATCCAATCCTTCTGGAAAATGGTTCACGAGACTATCACTTCAATCACCTCAGATGATCTCAGACTTGAACCGGCACAATACTTGCTACACCACAGTTCAATCCCCAGAAGGAGATACATGAAATCCCTCACAATGTTCATGATAAACGCTGCTAGACACTGTATTCCGTGCCATTGGCGATCAACTGTCACACCAACAAAGATAGAGTGGTTTCGCAGACTAATCAACATCGAAAGAATCAAAGAACTTATCAGCATTGCTCAGGAACAGATTATTACATTCAATGCGACTTGGTACAAATGGCTTGAGTTTAAAAATACCCCAGAATACAAAGCCTATAACTTGTAATTATCTGAACCTCAGATCTGACTACACCAAGATAGATGGCTTTGCTGTTTTCCTTATAATACACACAGCATATGTCTTTTCTAATCGTCTAGTCTCTTTTTTTTTTAACCCCCCCCCCCTGATATGTCAATCCTTCCCCTCTCCAAATCCTAAATACTTGTACAAAAATAAAGGAGAAGTTATATCTCATACCAGCACTTCAAGCAAACTTCAGTCTGTTCCATATGCATAGTGTCTGCACCATTTCTATTGTACTGTTCAGACCTTTAAAAGTTTCTGTACTGGATTGTTTATCATTTTATGTACACACAATGTATATTTTTGTTGTCTTTTGCACTATTTTTACTCAATAAAAATGTATAGAACAAAAAAAACACAGCAACGAATGATCCAATTTTCTACAGCAGGATAAAAAAAGTCCTTCCTGATCCCTCGAGAGGCAATCGGATATTCCCTTAATCAACTTTACCTATACATTTTAGTACCCACTTATATTATGTACATTTAGGAAATAATCCAGGCCTTTTTTAAAGCAATCTACTGAGCTGGAGGGAGTCTATTCCACAGTTTCATAGCTCTTACTGTGAAGAAACCTTTCCGTATTTGTTTTTCCTCTAGACCTAAAGAGTGCCCTGATGTCCTCTATGATAACCTTAACCACTTTAGCCCCGGGCCTGTTTTTGAGATTCGGTGTTTACGAGACTAAAACATTTTTTTTTGCTATAAAATTACTTAAAACCCCCAAACATTATATATATTTTTTTCTAACACTCTAGAGAATAAAATGGCAGTCATTGCAATACTTTTTGTTACACCGTATTTGCGCAGCGGTCTTACAAGCGCACTTTTTTTGGAAAAAAATCACTTTTTTAAATTAAAAAATAAGACAACAATAAATTTGGCCCAATTTTTTTACATATTGTGAAAGATAATGTTACGCCAAGTAAAATGATACCCAACATGTCACGCTTAAAAATTGCGCCCGCTCGTGGCATGGCGTCAAACTTTTACCCTTAAAAATCTCGATAGGCGATGTTTAAAAAATTCTACAGGTTGCATTTTTTGAGATACAGAGGAGGTCTAGGGCTAGAATTATTGCTCTCACTCTAACGATCGCGGCGATACCTCACTTGTGTGGTTTGAACACCGTTTTCATATGCGGGCGCTACTCGCGTATGCGTTTGCTTCTGCGCGCGAGCTCGTCGCGAAGGGGCGATTTAAATATTTTTTTTTTTTCGTATTTATTTGTATTTATTTTACCAATTTTTAACACTAAAATAAAAAAAAATAAAACAATTATCACTTTTATTCCTATTACAAGGAATGTAAACATCCCTTGTAATAGAAAAAAGCATGACAGGTCCTCTTAAATATGAGATCTGGGGTCAAAAAGACCTCAGATCTCATATTTAGGCTAAAATGCAAAAAAAAATATCAAAAATTTAAAATGTCATTTTTCAAATGACATTTAAAAAAAATGTCTCTTTAAGACGCTGTTTGGAACTGACGTTTGACGTCACTTCCGCCCAGCAAAGCTACGGGGATGGACGAGGGAAATTTTTTCCCTCACTCGCATCCCCGCTGAACAGACGAGCGCACCCGATCGCCTCCGCCGCTACCGACGGCTCCGGTAAGCGGCGGAGGGCGCGGGAGCGCAGCGGGAGGGGGGGGGACGCGATTCCGCCGCGGAGACCACCATTATCGTTTACCCGACCGCCCACAGAAGAGATGGATATCTCTGTTGTGGCAGCAGCTGCTGCCGTTACCGAGATATCCATCTTCAAAGTCATGACGTATACCTGCGGTGGGCGGTCGGGAAGTAGTTATTACTCAACACAAAGTTCACCATATGGACCCCTTATGTATTTGTTTATGTTGATCATATCCCCCCTTTAGGCTGGGTTCCCACTTTGGCGAATTGGATGCTGGTTTACTGGTGCTCAAAACTGAACTGCATTTTCCAGATTAGGTCATGTTAATGATTTTGTACAGGGAGCAAAATATATCTCTCTCTTTGGAGTCAATACCTCTCTTAATACAAGAAAGGACTTTACTTGCTTTAGAAACTGCAGCTTGGCATTGCTTGCTATTATTAAGCTTATAATCTACCAAAACCCCCAGATTCTTCTACACTATGGATTCCCCCATTTGTACTCCCCCTAGTATGTATGATACATGCATATTCTTAGCCCTGAAGTGCATAACTTTACATTTATCAACATTAAACCTAAGTTGCCTTTAAAGTTGCCCAATTAAACAGTGCACTGAGGTTGGCTTGTAAGTTCATCCTGTGAGGAAGTTATTTCACTGCATAGCTTGGTGTCATCTGCAAAGAAATGGTACTTTGTTTGATAACTTCTGTCTTTCATGAATCCATGCTGTATGTAGCTTAAAATATTTTCCTGACGCATCATGGCAGCGCACACGCTGGGTTGTGACTCCGCCCCCACAACCTGATAGGACTGGTTAGCTATATGTTTTGAACAGGAGTCCACCTCTGCATTCTCCATTTTTTTTCGTCACCTGACGGGATAGAGATTAAACCTGTTACCATTTAGCCCCGGCTAGATTCAGCCTCTCCTAGTTGGAAGCCCTGACTGTACAGTCTCTAAACAAGCTATATGCTGGGGCCCCCACTCTGATGGTCTCGGGGGAGTTGTATTGATCTTTTATTTACGAAAATTAAACAGTTTAGACCAGCTTGCAACGGCCACCATCTTTCCTCCACCTTTTTAGTCTGCCTTCTCTTAGGCCATTCTCTTCTTTTTTTTTCCATCTTCTCTTTTTCCCCCATCATGCTTAGCCTTCTAGTCCACCAGGCTTCTTGCTCTTCTCAACATGGCAGCCATGATCAACTCGGTGGCATGCCCGGAAGTGACGCAAGTGTCTTCTCTTCTCGCCAGTTTGAAAGATGGCATTGGGTGCCGCAAATCGCATGCGCACGGTGCTTACATAACGTCTGCCGTGACGCCGCTCTATTTAAAACTGGATCCTTCTGCTACACAGCCTTAAAAATGATTACCCATGCTCGTGCTCTGCATGCACACATACATCTACTTACTGCTGCCACTTTTTTTTTTTCTAAGCCTTCTGAACTTGTAAGATGCTGTCTCCCTCCCTTTGTTTCTCTTATGGATATGTACCCCATCCTGACACTGAGCTTCACTGAGATTAACCCCTCTATTCCCAGGTACACTCTGTTGATCATGGAGGCCGCTGCCCCAGCAGACCATCCACAGCCAGTGAGGTAAGAGGCATCATGTTTTGGTAAGTAGTGAAGAGGAGAAAAAGAGAGCCATGCCACTAATATCACTTTATCCTGATAGCCCTGGCAGGTCATCAATATCATTTCACTCAAAACCCAGGGACTGTTCTCCTTCAAGGCACTAAGGCGGCGTACACACGAGGGGATATGTCCGCTGAAAACGGTCCGATGGACCGTTTCAGCAGACATCTCCGCTCGTGTGTATGGGCTAGCGGACAGATTTCTCCACCCGACAGATTTCAAAGCATGCTTTGAAATCTATCCGGTGGGAATCTGTCCGCCCGACATGTCTGCTGGTTAGTACACTTACCAGCAGACATGTCGGCCCCCACCACCGCCGCGCCGCTGCCGAATGGATTCGGCGCATGCGCGGAAGTGTTTTACTTCCTGGTGCGGTGACGTGGCGGTGACGCGGCGGCGTCAACGTCACCGCCGCGTCACCGCCACGACACCGCGCCGTCCGGCGGCGGGGAATTTGATCCGATGGTGTGTACACGCCATCGGATCAAACTCCCGATCGGACATATCCGATGGAAATGGTCCGCGGACCGTTTTCATCGGATATGTCCGATCGTGTGTACGCCGCCTATCACTCTAGGAGAAAACGGTCAAGAACCTCCTCCCACCACCATAGTAAATCATCATCCTCTCACTGAGCGCAGGATAGTCATTGCACCAAACCTGTGGCTAATGCCTGCTGGGTGTGCGTAGCACAAACCCTCCCTAATAAGCTAGCTTGCCAGACATGCGTTGAAGAAACAACCAGGAAAAAGAGATGGATACATTAGAAGTATCAATAAAGGAATACATTCTGCAGGTATCGGCACAGAACCAATTCGACCAGCTCAAAGCACATCAGCAACAATCTCTTGCACTCTGCAAGGATCAGACGAATGATCGGGTGAAGAAGATTCTACAGTGTCAGTCGGTTTCAATTTCTCTTTAATAGATCCTTTCGCAAGGTTAGTAAAGGAGGCACCAAAGGAAACACCTCGTAAGCAATCATACAGGCCAGGCAAAGAATTTAAGCGAAATTGGTCTTTCCTAAGGACACAGAAACCCAAAACTCCCAGTACATGGGATCATTAAAAATCGCTTTGATGCCATGCTCGCCCAGCCCGTGTTAGTGGGAGCCAGGCTCAGGCTATTTACACAGGTATGGGCAGACCACATAAAGGATTCATGGACAATATCCACTATCCGTGAGGGTCACAAATGTAGATTCAAGTGCAGAATTTCCAGAGATCATTTCCAAAATAGCCGACTTCCATCATCTCTACTAAAGCGAAAACTCCAAATGAAGTATGTACTAGAGTTACTACAAAAGCAGGCGGTTGTAGAAGTTCCTAAACACTGGGGCAAAGGCTTTTATCCCCCCCTATTTCTAGTAAAAAAAAAGACGGGGGACCTGCGACCACTTCTAGATCTGAAGAACCTCAACAGGACGATCCTATTAGAATCTTTCAAAATGGAGAGCCTCCAATTCATACTACTGCCAGTAAACACAAAAGACTGGATGTTGTCAATAAATTTATCTGATGCCTATCTGCTAAGGATGAGCCGAACAACCCCCGGTTCGGTTCGCATCCAGAACATGCAAACAGACCAAAATTTCACATGAAAATTCGAACACTGTTAAAGTCTATGGGACTCAAATGTGAGAAATCAAAAGTGCAAATTTTATTATAAATGGCCATTTATAGTGTTTGGGGACCCAGGTCCTGCCCCAGGGGACATGTATCAATGTAAAAAAGTTTTAAAAACAACAGTTTTTCCGGGAGCAGTGATTTTAATAATGCTTAAAGTGAGGCAATAAAAGTGAAATATTCCTTTAAATTTTGTACCTGGGGGGTGTCTAAAGTATGCATGTAAAGTAGCGCATGTTTCCAGTGTTTAGAACTGCCCCTGCACAAAATGTAATTTCTGAAGGAAAAAATAAAAGTCATTTAAAGCGGATCTCCACCCTAAAGTGAAGATCCGCTGATCGGAACCCTCCCCCCCTCCGGTGTCACATTTGACACCTTTCAGGGGGGAGGGGGGTGCAGATACCTGTCTAAAGACAGGTATCCGCACCCACTTCCGGCCCGCAGTCTCGGGCAAAAGACGGGCTTTTCCCGTTGTGTGCTGGGAACTCTCAGCTCCCAGCACACAGCGGGAGCCAATCGCCGGGCGCAGCGCGACTCGCGCATGCGCCGTAGGGAACCGGGCAGTGAAGCCGGAGCGCTTCACTTCCTGGTTCCCTCGCCGTGGATGGAGGGGGGAGCAGCAGGGTGATGAGCGATCGCTCATCCTCTGCTGCGGACGCCGCTGGACTCCAGGACAGGTAAGTGTCCTAATATTAAAAGTCAGCAGCTGCAGTATTTGTTGCTGCTGGCTTTTAATATTTATTTAAGGTGAACCATCCGCTTTAAAGCTACTCACGGCTATTCATGAATTGTTGGTCCTGGCAATACAGAGAAAAGTAATTTTTTTCAATTACTTTTATCTGTATTGCTGGGAACCGACAATTCATTAATAGCGCAAATAGTTTTAAATGACTTTTATTTTCCTTCAAAAATTACATTTTGTGGGGGGCATGGCTACTGCACAGCAGCATGGACATCTGAATCCTCTGCTCTGCTCCAGTGACGGGAATCTGCTTGGTGTTTCGCAAAAATAAAGGCAAGATGCCAAATGCCTAGTACCCCATATACCATGTTTGCAACAACTGCCACATTCCCTTAGCAATCTGGAGTGCGTAGTGCGCAAACTATTTCCCTCTCGTTAGTAGAAATGGGCAGCTGTTCTGCCCCCAGATTTCTGTTTGAATCTACCTTTTTACAGCCTTGTTTGTTTTCTTGTTTTATGCTCTTTTTTTCCCATGGATTCTTTTTTTCCTTTTTGGTTTCATCTCTCCTACCACTGGTCTGACCTGCACGAGCTGAGCCCACTCATCATCACTTCGGTTTGGCAAGACTGTCTCCTCACTGCCTGCACGTGGGCCCACCTGCCTGTTATCCTTTGGGGCTTTTGCAAGGTACTGCCAGAACTATTACTTGTATTGGACCTATGGTTCTCAAATTAGTGTCCTTTAATGTACATGGACTGAATCATCCGGCTAAGAGGGCCTTGGTCTGGAGGGAGGCCCTAAAACTCCAGGCTGATATGCTCTGTCTACAAGAGACTAATTTCTCCTCTTCCAGTATGCCTACCTTCCACCACAAGCAATTTCCTAATCAGTTTCTAGCTTCGGCATCTGTAAAGAAAAAGGGTGTTCTCATTGCGGTTAGATACTCTGTGGCTTTTAACTTACTAGACACCCAGGTAGACTCGGAGGGTCGCTTCCTCATCCTGACAGCAGAATTAAATAATAAACCTTTTACCATAGTGAACCTTTATGCACCTAACTCCCACCAAATACGTTTTTTGAAGAGACTATTTAGTAGGATATCATCTATCCAAAAGGGCTCGCTGGTAATATATGGAGACTACAATGCCACAGTAGACTATACAATAGATACTACATCCGACCACGCACCTGTCTCTATAACTGTGGTGGAGGAGCATACCCCTAGTCCTGCATATATTTGGCATGCAAATTCTCGGATATATTTCATATGCCTTCCTATGTGAATGCCATCACTGCTATTCTAACTGATTTTTTTTTTCCTTAAATGCTCATTCTGTCTCTAACTCTGCTTTGTTGTGGTGCGCACATAAGGCGTTCATTATGGTTGTTATCTTGCAGATTTGCTCTCTGGAAAAAAGGCAGAGGACTCATAAGCTTGACCGTCTCCTTGGAGAAATTAAATCCCTAGAGCTAACAAACTCTCTAAGCTCCGCTCCGAGCTCAGGCTTTTACTCCTTGAGCAATATGATAAGCATATTAACACCCTTAAATCATCCCATTACTCATCTGGTAATCGTGCTGGCAAGTTTCTAGCTCAGAGGCTCAAAGTATGTAGGACTAAATAAAAAATCCTGTATCTTAATGACCCTACTGGCAACAAAAAAAATATTTAACCCAAAGGACATAGCAAACTCCTTTGCTGATTACTTATCCTCTTTGTATAATCTTAGTATAGACCCTAGTACCCCTCAACCTACAGACAAAAGCATACAAGCTTTTCTATCTAGTATTAATATCCCTACCCTCTCACAATTACAATTGACCTGTCTTAAAGGGTCACTAAAGGAAAAAAATGTTTTTGCTGAAATGACTGTTTACAGGGTATAGAGACATAAAAGTAACTGATTCCTTTTAAAAATGATTAAAAATAGATAAAAATCAATCAAATAATGTGCCTCTAGTTTCACTTTCATTTTTAAACAGGTTTCATGTTTCTGTGAAGTAGAGAGAGAGACAGAACAAAAACAAACAAATCCAGGGCAGTGTTTTGTTTTTAAAATGGATCTGATTGGTTCTGAGGAGTTTTAGGCCTCGTACACACTATCGGACATATCAGATGAAAACGGTCCGCGGACCATTTCCATCGGATATGTCCGATCGGGAGTTTGATCCGATGGCGTGTACACACCATCGGATCAAATTCCCCGCCGCCGGACGGCGCGGTGATGTGGCGGTGACGCGGCGGTGACGTTGACGCCGCCACGTCACCGCCACGTCACCGCACCAGCAAGTTAAACACTTCCGCGCATGTGCCGAATCCATTCGGCGGCGGCGCGGCGGCGGTGGGGGACGACATGTCTGCTGGTAAGTGTACTAACCAGCAGACATGTCGGGCGGACAGATTCCCACTGGATAGATTTCAAAGCATGCTTTGAAATCTGTCGGGTGGAGAAATCTGTCCGCTAGCCCATACACACGAGCGGAGATGTCTGCTGAAACGGTCCATCGGACCGTTTTCAGCGCACATATCCCCTCGTGTGTACGAGGCCTTAGACACACAGCTTGGACCACAGTGAAAAGCTGCCATGAGATTTTTCATAAGGAGCCAGATAAGCAGGAAGTGTGGAGATCAGAGCAGAATTACAGCAACTTCAAAGCAAAAACGAACAATGAGGATATGAAACCAGGACTGCAGTAAGTAAAGGTTAAGCTAAAAAAATAAATTCCTTTAGTGATCCTTTAATTCTCCCATTACAGAGCTAGAAATTAGGAAAGCGATTAAAACTCTCCCGTCTGGTAAATCGCCAGGTCCTGTCGGTCTAACAAACTACTATTTTAAAATTTTCCAAGATGTCCTATCTCCAACGCTTCAGTTGGTTTATGCTGACGCAATGTCTTCTGCCTCTCTCCCCTCTGAAATGCTCAAGGCCTATGTTGTCACTATTCATAAGCCTGGTAAGGAACCCACATCCCCCCAAAATTTCATACCCATCTCCCTTCTCAATACGGATGTAAAATTCTACGCAAAAATCTTAGCTCACAGGCTCCCCCCCATTTTACCTACCCTTATAAAGCTTGACCAAACAGATTTCACCCCTGGCCGACAAGCATCGGATGCTACGAGGAGGGTTATCAATGTCATGCAGTACGCTGGGTCCTCTCAGACGCCTTCTCTGCTTTTTTCTTTGGATGCAGAGAAGGCGTTTAACAGAATCCATTGGGGCTATATGTCCCACACTTTGCAAACGTTTGGCTTCGAGGGGCCTATCCTTTCTTCCATCCTAGCCCTCTATTCGTCCCCGTTTGCCCAGGTTTATTCTAATCTGCTTTCATCCTCTTTCACAAATTCTAATGGTACTCGACAGGGCTGCCCTCTTTGCCCTTCTATTTTTAACCTTCTTATAGAACCATTGGCAGAGAATATAAGAACACATCCTGACAAAGTGGGCTTTACTGTTCAGGGAGTACCTTATAACATAAATCTTTTTGCAGGTGACATCATCTTATTTTTGACTACCCCATCCACATCTCTTCCTCATGCTCACGCCATCTTGACTGAGTTTAGCCAGATCTCCTTCTACAAAGTTAACTTTACGAAATCGCTCATCTTAGAGCTGAACGTTCCATCTCCCCTGTGCTCCCAACTACAAGCTGATTTTTCCTACTCTTGGAGTAACTCTTCTATATCGTTTTTAGTCTTACAGCTTACGGCAGACCTTCAACAACTGGCTGACGCCAACTACCTACCTCTGATAGACAGAATAACCAAAGAAACCCAAAGGCTAGCTAAAACAGAATTGTTTTGGTTGGGTCGAATGGCCTCATTCAAAATGCTTATATTGCCTCAAATACTATATGTCTTTCACATTCTGCCCATTCCTCTACCAGGAACTCACCTTAGAGCTCTGAACTCCCTGCTCACACAATTCATTTGGTGTTGAAAACTACCAGGTTGCTCCAAAGCACTCCTAGTCAAACATAGACATGTTGGGAGAATGGGTATGATAGACATACATGACTATTTCAAAGCTTTGCTTCTCACACAACTCAAAAATTGGTTTGGTTCCTCCCACTAAGGACTTATACTCTCTTTTGCTCTTTGACATCTGGCAGCAGCTCCCTTTTCAACATCTTCCACTTACCATACAAGCTTCTCTGCTAGCATGGAGAGAACTTCGTAAGATGCCAACCCTCCCCTCCGGTAGAGTAGATGTCCCTATACCTATTACCCTTCTTGCCTCTATGATTCCCAATCTCAATGTTATTGATTGGCAAAATAGAGGTATTACATTTCTTTTGGACCTGTACCACGAGGACGCTCTTAAGACTTTTACCTCTCTTCAAATACCATATCACTTACTGTCAGAGCTTTTTTTCTCATAAAATAGGTGCAGGAACTCAACCACGACCCCGTTCAGATTTCAAAAACAGTAGAAGGGTCTTAAAGGGGCATTAAATACCAGGATTGCATTACATACAGAGTGCAGAGTTCAGGGGAGTTAAACACAGAGTGCAGAGCTGTCACTTGTAAACACAGAAACCAGACTTCTGTGTTTACAAGTGATTGTAGTGAGCAGGCATCAAAGGGTCTGAGCCAAAGGTGGTGGAACTGAGTTCCCCCAAGTTCCCTCTGAAAAAAAGCCCTGCTTACTGCACAGGGATTGTTATAAATACAACCAAATCTCCCATCTCTTTTCAATCCGTCAATTCCTATCGCATATTCCTCCCAACTGAAATTTGGCTTTATTACACCACAATCCCCTCACCAACTAAAGGTATATACCCTTTCTACAATATCATACAGCGTAAACTTGACTTCAGTAACTCCAGCCCATTTCTAAAATGGACATACAAGGTCTCAAAATGCATCAGCCATACAGAATGTGCGATCACGGCTGACGTCAATATAAATATAAATGTTTTTAAGTATTTTTAATATGTATTTTTTAATATGTACTTTAATATGTATTTACATACTTTTAATTAAGTACATTGTAGCCTCATATTATTATGCCCTTGCTCTCCACTCTTTAGTCCTCGTTATGGCGCCAGGTGCACCTTTCTATTGCATCAGCAGTTGCTGCTTTGCAAGGAGGATTCGAGCATATAGGGCTTTGTTGTGCTGCCATGGTTGTCATGGCAGCTGCAGGCTATTTAAGTTTAGACAGCGGGACGTCTACACGCTGCTTTTCCATACCCCACGCTGATGAAGTCCTGCCCTTAGGGACGTAACGACGTACGAGGGGGAGGGGCCACGTGTGACGTCACCCGCGATCGCCAACCCAAGTGAGATCCATGCTGGTCTGTCTTACTGATATGTTTTTGATTGTTGCACTCATTCCAGAGTGCCTTTACAGTGAGTTTTTGTCTTTATTATTACAATAAATTTACCGAGTTTGGCTTCAGAGAGCACTAGATCTCCTTTCTTTTTTGTTTTATGCCCTGTTTGCCTTACTTGGCTCCGGAATCTGCCATTATTGAGGTTGAGCTGCTGCATCTGTATGCTGTGTCTTTGAGAACAGGAGGTTCTCTGTCTCATGCTCTGTGACCTATTGTTGGTCGAAGTGTTAAGGTGAGAGGCAACTCCTGCTATTTGGTGGAAGTTTCTTCTGGAAATCACTCTTCGGATTGTGCACCTGTTTTTTTCCATTTTTGGATCATTTAAACACTTGAGCACTCTTTATGGACTTTATGATTCTCATTATATAATTTCTTATGTAATTGTTTATTATATTTTATATTTTATTTAATTATTTTTTGTGTTGCGCTGCACTATCTTTATTGTTATTGATACAGAATTTACACCATACAGAATGTCCAAATTTTCTCTCACCAACTCGCCAATTTGCTGGAGAAACTGTGGATCTGTGGGTAATTTGTTCCACATGTTTTGGGCGTGTAAGCACCTGACCAGCTTTTGGAACTTTATATTCCGTACTATCTCCACCATTACAGGGATCTTAATGCCCCCCCAACCCAAGTCTAGCTGTGCTGAATGTGGGTATAGAATCCTTTCCCCCAGATTTCCGTGTAGTGATTACCCACATCTTGCTGGTAGCCAGAACGTTAATAGCGAAGTATTGGAAGTCCAATAGGGCTCCCAACACCTCGGAAGTTTTGGAGACTGCCCAATCTCATTATGTTTATGAGTCATTATTGGCTAACAGATTGAATAATAGGAAACAATTTAACCTCTATTGAAAACCATGGAAAGATTGGTATAATATAGTTTGAGCTATTTCCTTTTTCCCTCCTCTTACTCCCCTCTGTTCTTGTGAGGGTCGGATCAAGGAGAGACTATGCCTTTTGTTACCTTTTTTTCCTTTTTGTTGTTTTTTCTCTTTCAATTTTTTTTTATTATACTTTTAATTTTGTGTACTCCCTGCCCTATGTTTATGTCTCTGTTTATCTTCGTATTATCCTATAAGCAAATTGTTGTTTTCATATTGCCTGCACTCCTTCTCTCTAATAGTAGGCCCGGATTGAATGCCCTGTACACACGATCGGTCCATCCGATGAAAACGGTCTGATGGATTTTTCCATCAGTTATCTGATAAAGCTGACTACACAACATCAGTTAAAAAAACGATTGTGTCAGAACGTGGTGATGTAAAACACAACGACGTACTGAAAAAAATGAAGTTTAATGCTTCCAAGCATGCGTCGACTTGATTCTGAGCATGCATGTTTTTTTTAACCAATGGATGGCACTACAGTCGTTTTTTTCTATAGGTTTTTTATCCATCAGATCATTTAAAAAAAACGTTCCTAATTTTTTTAACCAATGGTAAAATAAACGATCGGTTTAGTCTGTTGAAAACGGTCAATCAGACCGGTTTCATCAGACAAACCGATCGTGTGTATGCGACATTAGTGTCATGTATACGTTGCCCTATGCCTTAAATGAAACGGATATGTAACATGACTGAATGTATACTTCCATATTTTTGTACTACTGTTTTTGTACTGCAGATATATTTTATTTATTGGAAAACTTCAATAAAAAAACATTTAAAGTAAAAATGACATTTTGTGCAGGGAACCAACATTCTTTTTTAAATTTGTGGGGGTCCCCTAAATTCCATATCAGGTCCTTCAGGTCTGGTATGGATATTAAGGGGAACCCTGCATAATTAAAAAAAAATATATATCCGATCGCGCAACCTGGTAGGCCGCAGGAAAACAGGGGGTAGAGAGAGCGATCCCCTCCTGAACCGTACCAGGCCACATGCCCTCAACATGGGGAGTATGCTTTGGGGGTCTGTAACCCCCCAGAGCACCTTGTCCCCATGTTGATGGGGACAAGGGCCTCATCCGCACAACCCTTACCCGGTGGTTGTTGGCGTCTGCGGGCAGGGGGCTTATCATAATCTGGAAGCCCCCTTTAACAAAGGGGACCCCCAGATTCCTGCCCACCTATGTGAATTGGTAACAGGGTACATTGTACCTCTACCATTTCACAAAAAAAATCAAAAAAGGTAAAAAAAACACACAGACAGCTTGGGAAAAGTCCTTTAATAAAAAACGCAATTATAGCGATGTACATCCTTCCACGACCCGGACCCGCGCTACCTGCCGCTACTCGCTGCTGCTACAAATGATACAGCCTGTCACACAGCTCATGTGTCATTTGCCCGGGAGCCTTCTATGGAGGAGGCTGTATCGTTTGTAGTAGCAGCAGATAGCAGCAGGTAGCGCGGGTCGTGGAAGGATGTACATCGCTGGAATTTCGTTTTTTGTTTTTTTTTTCTTTCAAAAAGTTTTATTGATTATAGACACGAAAGAACAAACACCGATCATTGCAACTGGGTTACAAGTGATAGATACATAGTACACTGAGCTGCAAAGCTTCTATAAACATGAAACCCTTCAAAAACATTGGTCAAATAAAAGGACAGGTAGAAAGGGTTACTCGAGAACAATGAGAGATAAAATATTAGGGTGAAACCCACTACTACTGCAAGAGGCCAGGTGCCAAAACTGAAACAGTAAAACAAAAACAGATCTCCGAGGCTCGGAGGAACCACCCAAGCATCCCAAATGGGAACTATCCTATGCCGGAGCGAGTCCCCCGACACCCACAGGAGGAATTAGGGCTTCGGCTCAGTCATGTAAATCCTATAATCACGTAAGTTTCTTGCATATTTAGGGGACAATGTACGACAAAATTAAAGGAAAAAATGTAACCCTTTAAAAAAGAAATCATATAGAGTTCCACAACAGAGAGGACATAGGAAAATAGATAGGGGAGAAAAGAAGGGGGAAGAGAAGAGAACGAAGAGCCAGTCTACGGTACCCCGACCGGAGGGGCAACTAATTGGTTCGATCTCGCTACGGGAACTCCTGGTGTCAAAGAGATGCCAACAAATAAGGCCCACGGTTCCCAAATGGATTCAAACTGGTCTTTGGTGTCAAGCAGAATACTTGCCACTTTTTCCTGGGACATAATCCAGGAAAATTTGCGTTTTACAGCTGAGAAAGGGACCGAGGGCTGTTTCCAAGCCTTAGCCAAAGTAGCCTTGGCACCTAAGAGGATGAAGTGAATTAAGGATCGTGTGGATTTAATGGTATTGGGGATAAAGGCGTTGAGGAGAGCGACATCATGGGATCTAGGGAGTTGAAGACCGGTTACCTTGAAAATTAAATTGAACACTTTTTTCCAGAAAGGTCTAATTTTTGGGCATTCCCACCATACAAGTGCCATAGAACCAATGATGTTGCATCCTCTAAAACATAAGGGGTTGGCAGAAGGGAACATACAAGACAATTTCACAGGGGTATAGTACCATCTCGTGAGGACCTTTAAGTAAGCCTCTATCAGGGAAGCATTTTGGATACCCTTGTATGCTTTCGAGTATGCAGTCGACCAAGATTCCACACTCCATTGGAATTGGAAGTCAGTTTCCCAGGCAGCCATATAAGACGTCTTACCATCCTGATGTGCAAGGGAGTGATATATAACAGATATTCCACCCCTCTGATCGACCGCCTCTCCGCACCAACGCTCATAATTCGTAATTCGGGGTGGAACGGGTTTCCCCTTCCAAATTTTGTGGAGGAAGTGTTGTATCTGCCCAAACCTGAATAATTCCGACGTTGGGAGCTTAAGCCCTTGTTTATAATATTTTAAAGTAATGGGACCCGACGCCAAGAAGAAATGTCCAATTCGATACAGTCCCTTGTCCAGCCACCACCTAAAAGCTGTGATATCTAGTCCCGGGATAAAGTCACTATTGTTGAAAATGTGCACAAGGGGGTGAATTTCTGAGATCAAATCAGGATTGGATCGCAACTTGTCCCAAAGAGAGAGAGACTGAGAAAGGGTGGGTGAAAGGATAGGGGGGCGATTTCTAGGGGGGATCCAAAGCAAGTAGTCTAGGGTGTAGGATGGGGCGGCTTGTCTCTCGATGTGGACCCAGTCTGGTTTCTCAGATTTGGAGTAAACTGCCGAAAGCTGAGAAAGATGTGCTGCCTGAAAATACCCAAAGAGCCGCGGCAGGCCTAAACCCCCTCCTCTTTTGGGCCTGAGGAGGGTGGAGCAAGGTAATCTACAACCTGACCTACCCCAAACAAACATGTTTACCTTCCTTTGTAGAGAGAGGAGATGATCCTTCCTGACATTAATTGGGAGTGCTCTGAATAGATATAGCAGTCGGGGGAGGAGGGTCATTTTGACTGAATGAATTCTGCCAAGCCACGAAAGGTTGCCCTTAGCCCAAACCTTTAAGTCTGCTTCTAATTTCTTATAGGCGGGGTGAAAGTTCGCTGAGTATAGAAGTTCTATTTTAGGAGTGAGATTAATTCCCAAATATTCTAAGCGGTTATCCCTCCATTGGAAAGGGAAGGAGCTTCTAATTGTTGCCACTGTGTCAAGAGTTAGGGAGATATTAAATGCGCAAGATTTAGCGAAGTCAACCTTGAGACCCGAAACCGAAGAGAAATCCTTTAAAACTTTAAAGAGATTGGGAAGGGAGGTAATGGGAGAGGTCAGAAACAACAACATATTGTCGGCAAAAAGGCCGCATTTATGGGTTTGAGAGCCACATGAGACGCCCAAAATTTTCGGATTGGACCTAATCGCGATTGCTAGCGTCTCGAAAACAATCGCAAAAATTAGGGGTGAAAGGGGGCACCCCTGCCTAGTCCCTCTAAAGATGCCAAAAGGGGGGGAGTAATGTCCCTGGAAACGAACCATTGCTCTAGGTCAGGGGTGTCAAACTGGCGGCCCTCCAGCTGTTCCGAAACTACAAGTCCCATCATGCCTCTGCCTGTGGGAGTCATGCTTGTAACTGTTAGCCTTGCAATGCCTCATGGGACTTGTAGTTTTGCAACAGCTGGAGGGCCGCCAGTTTGACACCCCTGCTCTAGGTGTAGAGTACAGAGCGCGAAGGACCCCTAAGAACTTACTGCCAAACCCCCAACCTTCCAAAAGGGAAAACAAATAGGGACATTCAATGGAGTCAAAAGCCTTATGCAAATCAAGGGACAAGAGCATTCCTTGCTGAGTAGGGCCATCTGCCCAATTCGACTGCAAAAGGGAGATGATGTCAATGGCCCTCCTAATCTGGTCAGGTCCCTGACGGCCTGGTATGAAACCCACCTGGTCCTTATGTATGTATCTGCCTATAAAGGAAGCCAGCCTGTTTGCTAAGATCTTAGTCAGGATCTTCAGATTGTTATTAATGAGGGAGATGGGCCTATAGTTCTCCACCTCCTCTGGGTTCTTGTTAGGCTTAGGGATTACTGTGATGAAAGCAGTATTAAGATGAGGATCTAGTGGGGCTCCTTTGAATTTTGCGTTAAAAAAAAACTGGCCATATAGGGCGCCAAGATCTCAGAGAATGCTTTATAATAGGGTGCTGATAGACCATCTGGCCCTGGAGAGGAACCGGTCTTTAGGTTTTTTATGACCTCCACTATTTCCTCGACCGGAAAGTCCGCCTCCATAACCTCCCTTTGAGAAGGGGTAAGAGCTGGAATAGGAAGTTCCTGGAGAAAGTAAAAAGCCCCCAGGCCTCTGTCTGAGTGGGAGCGAAAGCGCGGAGACAACTTGGAGGCCAACATGGATCCAATCTTGTCTCTGCAACAGTAGAATTTTGCCCCACTCCAGCGGAGTTCCTTCTCTGCCTTTACTGTGAGAGCCAGGTTAAGTTCCAACCTAGTGGCATCTATTTGATCTAAGAGGTCCCTGGAGAGGGACTTTTTATGTTGGGTCTTCTAGGTTAAAAATCCTCTCTCCAGGTTTTTGATGTCTATTAACCTTTCCCTCTTGACACAAGTGGCAAGTTCAATTATTTTACCCCTGATCGCGACCTTGTGGGCCGCCCACAGAACTTCCGGGGAGACATTCTCTACATTGTTTAGGAGAAAATATTCCCGTAAGGAGTCCCCAATCTCTGCCACATTAGAGGGGTCGCTTAGAATAGATTCATTGAGTCGCCAATGGGTTCTGGTTGGATTAAAAAGGGAATTTTGCAAGTGAAGGTATACGATTGAGTGGTCAGACCAAGAGCAGTCGGCAATAGATGCCTTGGAGACGGAAGGAATGAGGCCGGGGGGAACTAAAATATGGTAAATTCTAGCGTAAAGTTTGTGTGGAGCAGAATAATGAGTGTAATCCCTTGTAGTGGGATTTAGTTCCCTCCATATGTCGACCAAGCCTTGAGAATGAAGTGACTTAGCTATCTTCAAACTGCTTAGTTTTTAGCTACGGCGGTGACCCCTCAAATAGGGGAGTGACAATTTAGAATAAAAATAAATTTTCGGAATAATTTAAATCATTAGAGGAGGTGTGTTCTTTCTTTTTTCGTTCATATGCAGTATCTGGATTTTCTTGTGATCCTTCTGAACACACTCACCCCTCAAAAAAACCCGATCTGTATCTGCTTCCTCCCGGCCTCTATATACACGGGTTTTTTTTTCTTTTTTTGCATTTTATACTGACCAGGGCATATTCCAGGAGATTAAATAAATCAATAGACAATACGCACAAAAAAAATCGTCCTCTCTCTCCCTCCCTCTTTATTATTGTTTAGAAGTGGGAGGAATTAATCCTCTATTAAAATTCTTTTTCTCTATTATAGTTAACACAATAAATGGCATTTACGTTGGGAGAGGATATAGATCTAGAAATTAGAGAGGCATTTGATAAAGATGCCTCCCAACTTCTCAACAAAGATGAGGAAATAAAAAACGGGTTTAAGGAACATAAAAAACTGGTAACTAAACATCTGAATAGGAAATGGGATATCTCTTTTCTTGAAACCTATATTGATCACAAAATAGTCCCAAGAGGTCTAAGGGACAGAATTGTCCCGGCAGAACATCTTCATAACGAAAGATTCCTTTCCAAATGGAAAGATCTATGTATTAACCATGGCCTAGCGGTTATGGCTTTAATAGTGGAGGAAGAAAAAACCCAACTAATAGAACTACATACCCAGATAGAAGAAAGTGCTAAAACCCTAGATTTACTAAAGGAAGAGGATGAGTTTACTAAACAAAATGATAATTTAAAGAGGGAGATTGAAAAAGCACAAAAAAACCTTAAAATAACTAAACAATCCAAGTATAGACGAGATCTCTTGGACTTTGAGAATGGAAAGGTATTCGACCTGACCATTCGAAGGGGAAGGAGTGGTTCTTCAAGAAGGGGGGCAGGGTCACATTCGCGAAATAGAAAAGGAGGCTCCCCACCTGAACAAGGAGGAGAGAGCCTACAGCGCACAGTAACTTTTTTAGAGAAAGAGGGGACAGGAGGCAGTGTGCCCCGTGTCCCCTCACAGGGAGACTTACAACTGGAGACAGCCCAAAGAGGAAAACTCACAAAACGAGGAAGGGGAGGATATCGGACGAGGAGTCAGAATCCATAAATCCTCAATCTTCTAACATAATATCCACTAGGGACAAAAAGGTGATTAATTTATCATCTTTTTCCCTTGAACCTAGGCATATCCAATTACTCCAACGAGGTATGTCTTTCTCCCCTGTCTCTAATATGGAGGAATTTACTGTATACAAAGATGTGGTCCTCTTCCTGAGAAAGGTCTTCTTTCGATCCTTGTATCAACAAGATGATAGGGGAGCTGAAATAAATCCACAACTTGACCTGGATGACCAACAGGCATTAGCAATTTTGAATTCCCTGTTAGATGAAAATGAGGATGTCCAGGCCAGTAATCCATCAATACGACGAGCCAACTTAAATATTAGATCAACTAAAATGCCCCCACTTAATAAAAATCGCTGGATCAATATCTTCCTTGAAGTGGTTAAAAAAGATCTGGAAGGTCTGTCCTGGCAAATGAACGACCATGACAACCTTTCCAAAATGGAACGTAAGGCCCTCATGGAACTTAAAAAAGCAAAAAATATTATTTTAAAAAAAAGCGATAAGGGGGGGAATGTTGTCTTGATGAACAGTGGTGACTACGAGACTGAAGTAAAACGCCTGCTGGGTGATCATAACACCTACCGCAAACTTGAACAAGACGCCTTTCCCGGGGTGGTAAAGGAACTTAATAGCAAGTTGGACGACGCAGTAGAAGCAGGACTTCTGCTCAAATGTGAATATGAATATCTCTCGGTAGATGACTATAAAATCCCGACTTTTTACTGTATTCCAAAACTGCACAAGTCCCTAAAAAAAACCCCTGGGAGACCTATCGTCTCTGCAATTCGAGGTCCCTTGGACAGAGTAGGTGGGTATCTGGACTCCCTGTTGAAAGAAATGGTTTTCAGTCTAAAATCATACGTCCAGGACACTCGGGACGTCTTGTCCAAGCTAATGGAAATAAAAGTAGAGGAGGAGGTATGGTTGATAGGAATAGACGTGGAATCGCTCTATACATCAATCCCTCACAACTCTGGCATAGGAGCAGTCAGCTTCTTTTTGGAAAAACATTTTCCATCTCTGGGCCATCAGAATGAGTTCCTTCTAGATCTCCTTGATTTTGCATTATCTCACAATTTTTTTCAGTTCGCATCATGTTTTTACCAACAGATTAAAGGTACCTCCATGGGCGCAGCATGGGCTCCGGCCTATGCATGCCTTCATCTGGGCCTATGGGAGGAGGAGGACGTATTTATGTCGCCGTTGTATCGCGGCCACGTACATACGTGGCTGCGATACATCGATGATGTATTTGTGATCTGGAAGGGGAATATCGACAACTTACATGTTTTTGTTGATCAGTTGAACTCAAACGATCGTAATATCAGGCTCACATACACTTTTGACAGGTCCCAAATTCCCTTTTTAGATCTTAAAATCGGCCTCAGAGATGGTATGATCACAACATGCACCTATAGGAAGGACACTGCCGCGAATACCCTTTTACAGGCTGATAGCCACCATCCCCAGTGGCAAAAAAATGGTATTCCCACAGGGGAATATGTGAGGATTAAGCGTAATTGCTCCGACCCCGCCATGTTTCACATTGAGGGGAAAGATCTATACGCCAGGTTTCGCGAAAGGGGTTATTCCCATACGCAAATTAAAACGGCGAAACGTAAGGGAGCCTTACGCGATAGAAAAAGCCTGCTTCTTCCAAATACATATAACAACAAAAGGAAAGAAAAAAGTAAGTATGGTCCAGTGAGATTGATAACCACCTATGGTTCCCAATGGGACAAGGTGAGGAAAATATTGGAAAAACACTGGGGTATACTTACTAGCAATAAAAACCTGTCAGGAATTGTAGGAGTAGGCCCAAAGATGGTAGCTCGCAGAGCAAAAAACCTGGGTGACATACTGGTGCAATCGGAATATGTTGGACAGACCAACAAGACCTGGCTGTCTGATTATCCCCGTAGCAAGGGCATGTTCCCATGTTCAAAATGTCAAGTCTGTCCGTTTGTAGACCGAACCTGCACCTTCATGGACTCTATGAGTACCAAAGAATATGAGATCAAAGATCTCATTAATTGCTCTTCGGAGCGGGTCATCTATATGATCACCTGCCCTTGTCCGAAGATTTATATTGGTAAAACCAAGAGACAACTCAGGATTCGAATAGGTGAACACCTTAGAGAAATCAAGAAAGAAAAGGAAAAAAAGAGTGATGCAGAAAAGAAACAGGAAAGTCCGGTTGCGCAACATTTTCTACAATGCCATCAGGGCAAACCAGATGGCATGAAAGTCAAAGGTATTTACATGTTAAACTTGCCCCATAGGAGAGGAGATTTCGACAGAATACTGCTCCAGAAAGAAAAATGGTGGATTTTTACCCTCAAATCATTGGTGCCTTTTGGCATGAACACTGAATTAAGCATGCAACCATTTCTGGAGCCGTAAAAAACCTCGAGGTCACCTTTCAGTATTTAACCATTTAGCATCTTTCTCTGTCTCTAGGCGGATGTCTGGGGGGACGGGGAGGGAGGGAGGGGAGGAGAGAAAAAACATATCCTTACCTTTTTTGGTTAGCTTTATATTGAGCTGCTTTTTTGCTTTGCTCCGCCCCTTTCTTATTATCCTTTTATACCTACACATTATACTTCTTAGTGCAGGTGGTCTTAAGGCACGGTACCTTAAACGTAATGCTAATTATTGATTTTTGTTTTGTTTGTTTACTTTAAGATGGTTTTCAACCCTCATCGGTGTATGCTTATTGGCAACAGAGCATTATTTTTGAGCCGCACAGTAATTTTTGGTGTGCCTATACGGCAACCATGGGCTGTGGTGGGGTTTTTTGGGGGGAGGGGGGTGGGGGGAATAATTCCCCCCCCCCCCCTCTTTCCCCTTTTATTTTGACCCGGTGCCCCCACCCGCGTCCTGCCGCGGTGCGGCATCCCCCCCCCCTCCCCTCCCCTTACCTTGTCCTCTCCGTCGCATGATATGTGACGTATGATCGGGGGATGTGGTGTAATAGATGCTATGTATACTAGGTATCTCCTATTTGTTATATGTCTCGGTAGTATTTATGTTGGTAAAGAATGAAATCTGTCAACATGCAGCAAGCACCAATAGTCTATTTATCAGAACTCCTGTATTTTTGTTTTTCACTTACCAATGTGGGAGGAACGTGCACCGATAGCATATAAAGGAGCGATGCACGTCTCTCCCTCAACGTCCAGATGAAGCTACGTGACTCACGTTGCGAAACGCGTTGACGTCACTCGGTGTCGGACGCCGCTCAGACAAACCCCTGCTGGCGCGGGTCTTTGAAGGAAAAGGTTTACGGAGGACAAATTTCTCAGCACAATAATATGAGAAGACCTGAGGACCGTATCCCCACATAGTGGGACCAGTGAATTGGCCGAACGAAATAGATGTACACCATACCATAGACGGACTTTTGGATTATGCAAACGGCTTGATTATCCCCTGCACGTGTTGCCTAAAACAGCTGCGTTAAAGAAACAACAATTGCTGCCAGCAAAACATTTACTACGCAGAACACGGGGAATTAACTTCAGCCACCTACCTATAGATCTCCCTACTTGGAGCCTGGTAAGATCGTTCCAATTACTTTATCAACAGTCTATGCTCACATCAAGAAGTTCGGAGGCCAATTAAAATGAATTATTTATTTTCATTTGGTGATATGAATTTTCATATATGCTAATATGGTCTTCAGTGAAACTTAACACTCAACAGCTAAAAGCCCTATATACATTGGACAATTATAGAATACTATTAAGGAATCTTGCTGTTGTTGAGGTTATACAAAGATACCTATCAATTTGGACTCAATGATAATCTAATAAGATATCTTATATATCCATCTTTGGAATTTAATAAGACTTGAGTTCATTCAAACTTGATGGACATTTTTTTTCATCTCACATATTGATTGGTGCTGCAACTCCCCTCCCCCCCCTTGTTTTTTCCTTCTTCCTCCCCCCTTTTTCCCGCAGGGGTACCGCTGCTGGTTATTCCCTATACTACAACCACATCTCTTTAGATAGCAACTTATACGGCAATTACCGTCAGGAATTCCCAGCAGCGGTAACCTACTCGGTGTCCGGATCACCTTAGTTATATGTTTTTTATGTTTGTCATTTGTCGGTGTCTTATGTATGTTGTTTTGTTGCACGAGATATGAACTTGGTTCATTAGTGCAGTATTGGCCGGCCACGATAAGCAGGGTCACATTGGGGTTTTTAACATACAACTTGTATTTAATATTTATCTGACTACAATATTCTGAAAACTTGTATATTTACATTTATATGAAATTAAAAAATCTTTAATTTATTGTCCATCCCTGCCTTGGTAGCTCCTTTGTTGCCCATTGGGGATAACATTTCTTGGTCTCCCTATGGGTTAACATCCCCCTCTTTATATGCTTAGTTTTTAGCTACGGCGGTGACCCCTCAAATAGGGGAATGACAATTTAGAATAAAAATAAATTTTCGGAATAATTTAAATCATTAGAGGAGGTGTGTTCTTTCTTTTTTCGTTCATATCTTCAAACTGGCCTTAGTGGGGCGCGTAAGCTGTGACCCAAGGGGTCTAGACCTGTCCAGGCCCTGGTCAAAAGCAGTGTTCGAGTCCCCGCCTAAGATGAGCTTACCCTTCACCAGCGGGAGAAGGGTCTCGAGAAGGGCTTGAAAGAAGGACGCTTGGCGCATAATAGGAAATAAAAGAATATTGGATCCCCTCGATCAAGCCCTTCACAAGGATATACCTCCCCTCCGGGTCTCTGTGTGTGGCTATGTGTTGAAATTTGGAGTTCTTAGAGAATAGTATCGCTACCCCCTTGGTCTTGTTTTCGGCGTTCGCCATATAAAAGGTTGGGAAGTGAGAGTGGAGGAATTTGGGACTGTACCGAATCGGGAAATGAGTCTCCTGGAGTAGGACAACATCAAACCTCATAGAACAGTAATGATTAAATGCTAGTCTCCTTTTCTTAGGAGAGTTTAGGCCTTGTACATTATGTGAGACAATCCTAAGATCTCCTCCAGGCAAGTCTGGGTCAGGCATTGGAACAGAGGTGCGGACAGCTGCTAAGGCAAACATCACTTACCCTTAGACATCTTCTTAATACGGCTGTGAATGGCAAGCGCTGAGAGAAGGCAACCCGGGAACATCCCCCCCAGACTCGTGGCATCCGCAGACTGGCTCGAAAGAAAGGAAAGAGTGAGAAAAAGGAAAAATAGGAAGACAGACACAGGAACACAAACATTCGATCAAGAATATTCAGAGACCCCAACCAGGAAAACTGGTTCGGATCCTGAGATAGCCTAGTCGATGGCCTCTCAATGAGGACCGACTACACGTCCCCCAAAAATGGAAAACCGCCTGAGTGGGAGGGGTGGAGACACAAGGGTAACACCCCAGCCCCTTGCTGGAACTCAGTAGAATACCAATACAGTAACACAGCAACCGAAACCTGTAAAAAAATTCTGTTAGCACAAATCCCAAAACCTGGGGAAGATCAGGCCGAGGGGCCCCCTAAAAATCACAGGCCCCTCCAGAGCCCAAAGTCCCAGGGGGGACCGCCCATGAAGAAGAGCCAAGATGAGGCCAGAAGAACCGTCCATCCATTCCTAGAGGAACCCCCGTCTTTAGACTTCTTAGGCTTCCCGGTATTCCAAGACGGGGAGATTTGGCTCATGGGAGGAGGGCGCTTAGAGGAGATCGCAGAGCCCCCCGAAACTTCCATCGGGGCTTCCTGGGTGATCAATTTCAAATGCAGCAAGAGTCTCTCCCCTTCTTGTAGGCTGGAAAAAGCATAGGCTCTGCCCTGGATAGAGAATTTAACTGCGAAGGGGAAGGACCAATGGTATTTGATGTCCTGTTTGGAGAGAACGGTGATGTATTGGTTTCAGGGATCTCCTTCTCTGGATGGTGAACGGAGACAAATCTGCAAAAATCTGGACTTGGTGGCCACGGCATGATATTTGCTGCAGGGACCGGGATTGTTTCATGACTGCTTCCTTGGTAGCATAGAAATGAGGCTTAACAACAATGTCTCTCGGTGAGCCATCCTTTCTGGGGGGGCCCAGAGGTCTATGGGCACGATCCAATTCAAGGCGGTGCGGCGGAACATTTGGGACAAGTCCTTTAATAAGATCCTGGACCGCTTCAGGGATGTCAAAGATGGACTCTGGGAGGCCCCTGACCCTAAAATTGTACCTTCTGGACCTGTTTTCAAGTTCATCTATCTTAGAGAGGGCCGTGTCTAGCTGGTCCTAGAGGGTCTGAATATGAGCAGCGTTTTGGTTAGTGTGAGAGACCGTTACATCAAGCTTGCTCTCTATTGCTTCCATCCTAGATCCCAAGTTGGCAAAGTCCGCTTTCATTTCCCTAGCAATCTGGGCAGCAGTGTTGGCTAAGCCCCTTTCAAGCAACGCTGAAAATTTAATAAACATGTCATCCTGTGAGGAGCATTGAGCATGGCTGTGATGGTCCAGTGCTGGCGTTGCAGGCGTGGAGGGGAATGTGGGGCCTAGTGGGGACATGGCGTATCCTTCTACTGTGCCCAGCAGGGATTCTGTGGAGGCCGGGGAAGGGGCTGCAGGCATGTGGATGGAGCCTTGGGCTGCCTGGGCATAAGTGAGGGTAGCTGGGATGAGCATTTGCCTGGCCTCCGGCTTCTTTTCCCCCGCGGAGACCAGTGACTGTGTGGGAGCAGCAGCTGTGGCCTTCTTGGATCTCACGTCCCCGCCGAGTTTGTTAAACTCGCGCCTGGCAGCCAGTCCGGACATTCAAAGGGGTGCTCTGTCGGGTCCCCGAGATGTGTGCCGAGGATCTGGGTCGGAAACAAGGAAGCTGTGCCCGCTAGAGAGATCGTGGGGTTGGGGTGCTGCGGAGCTCCGTGCTTAGGCCGCCATCCCGGAGCTTGCGCTCATGCGCTGGAATTTCGTTTTTTATTAAAGGACTTTTCCCAAGCTGTATGTTTTTTTTACCTTTTTTTTACACTTTTTTTTGTGAAATTGTAGAGGTACAATGTACCCTATTACCAATTCACATAGGGGCAGAATTTGGGGGTCCCCTTTGTTAAAGGGGGCTTCCAGATTACGATAAGCCCCCCGCCCACAGACCCCCACAACCACCGGGCAAGGTGTGTGGGGATGAGGCCCTTGTCCCCATCAACAGGGGGACAAGGTGTTTTGGGGGGTCACAGACACCAAAGCATCGTCCCCATGTTGAGATCATGTGGCCTGGTACCCTGCACAAAATGTCATTTTTGAAGGGAAAAAAAAGTAATTTAAAACTACCTGCACTACTATGAATTGTTGGGTCCCGACAATTTTTTTTTTAAAAAAATGTCTCCCAACGGGCCTGGTAATGGACTTGGGGGGACCCCTGTCATTTTTTTTCAATTACTTTTCTCTGTATTGCCAGGGCCGACAATTCATGAATAGTCGGGAGTAGTTTTAAATTACTTTTTTTTCCTTCAGAAATGACATTTTGTGCAGGGACAGTTCTAAACACAGAAAACATACGCTACTTTACATCCATACTTTAGAACCCCCAGGTACGAAATTTCAAGGAATATTTTTACTTTTAATTTCAATATTTTTTATTGATATTTGACAATTTAACAATTGTAATGCATATAAACACATACACGGTTCTTTGCCGATACATTAAGTAACAAAAGCCATAGTGCAGTTCATTTAGACCATATACAGTGACAGCCTTATATACTCACTTATATATAGAACACAAACCAATAATAACTTCTAGACTCGAGAAAGTCCAGGAGGACAGAAGTGCTCGTAAAAACCATTATCGTAGAATGTTAGTAGATTGATATTGATCAAGGATACAAGAAAAAAAAACAGAGCATAAAACAACGCTAGGGTAGGAGACAAAAAGTAAAACAATAAGAAAAACAAAACCAAACAAAAAAGTGCAGTTAGATACCATGATAATATATCCACTAAGATAAGAGTCCTTGTATTAGGTAATTATCAGCCTAATGAGGGGTAGAGCTAGTTTTGGAATTATACCATGTGTACCAAGGTTTCCAAATTGTATTGATTGCAAGGTGACTACCGCGACCCAAGGCAAAGAGTTGCTCATTCGTACCATGTGTATGGATTATTTGTATAGTTTAAGACATTTTTGGATGTGACGTGTCCTTCCAATGCCTGACCAATGCTAATCTAGCTGCTATGAGAATGTGGGATAACAAAGTTCTCAAGTGGTAAAGGACAAGAGAGAGCAACGCCATCCCCAGTGTCGGGTCCAGTTTAATATTAAGTACTTGCATTATAAGATCATAAATCAGGTTCCAATAATGTGCTATTTTAGGGCATGACCATAACAGGTGAAACAGTGTACCCGTAGGAGAGGCAAGTATAGCTGAGCTGAGTTGAGAGTGTATGTCGTAGCACGTAGCAATTAAGAATACTGTATGCAATTAATATTTGCGTAGGAGAGGCAAGTATAGCTGAGCTGAGTTGAGAGTGTATGTCCCTTTAAGATATTCTACAGTGGACAGCTGAAGACACACTAAGAAATCCCAGGCAGCAAGTTAGTATTCAATAATCCAGATTTAAATACAGTACTTGATAAGGGCAATATATGAAGCAAGTAACTCTAAGGCCGCGTACACACGATCAAATTTGTCCACTGCAACTGGTCCGACGGACCAGTTCAGCGGACAAATCCGATCGTGTGTATGGGCTAGCAGACATGTCTGACCGGTGGACAAATTGTGGACATATCTGCCCGCACAAGCGTCAAATGGATGCAACGCATGCGTGGAAGTTTTTTACTTCCTGGTGCGGTGACATGGCGGCGTCAACGTCACCGCCACGTCACCGCGCTGTCTGCCGGCGGGGATTTTGATCTGATGGTGTGTACACGCCGTCGGATGAAAATCCGGAGGAGACATGTCCGCTGGAAACGGTCCGTCGGACATTTTCAGCGGACATGTCCCTCCGTGTGTACGCGGCCTAAGTAGTATAAATGAGATAAAGTTGCTACTTATCCATTTGCAGAGGATGAGAGTATGCAGAGTATTGCCGCAGCAATGGGATTCTGTCTCGGATATCCTAGGGTGTCCCCAGCCACAACAGTAAGATGGGCAGTGTGGAAGGAGGCAGTAGATAACCAGCTTGGATCAGGGTTCTGCTGCTACTCAGTTACTGCTCGTTTACTTGAGGGGATGGATAGTACCTGTAGTTCGTTAGTAGCCAGGCCGGCTACGGCCGACAATAATAGAACAGTGTGCAGTCTGCACACTGTTCTGTTTAAAGGACCCAGGCAGGTGTAGTGCATAAGCACTAATACGAGGTGCACTTTCGCGTTCCACGGTGGAACGCACGCTGTGCCGGGCGATGATGTCATTGCGTGGTCGCCGTATGCGTTCCAGCGTGGAACGCAATATGGCGCCAAGAACACCTGTTACAGGGGCACACAATCACTGCCCTCTTTTTCCTGGCTACCCAGAAATGCCTAGGTAAGAATCTGGTTTGAATTTGGAATTGGGTATTAAATTGTACTTTTCCTTAATTTCTGATTCGGCTCTAAGGAATCCCTATTATCCTTATATCATCCGTATAAAGCACGCTATTTTAAAAATGTGTATACTTTCAAGGTTGCCCTTTAAAGCCCAGTACACAAGGGTAGAATGTTGGCAGACATTTGCCGGTATGAAAAATACCGGCTGACATTTTGCCAGTGTATATGTCGGTCTGTCCCGACCAGAGCTGTCAGTTTTTTTCCTGCAACCCACGTGATTGCCCGAAAAAAAATAACAGGCTTTAGCTGTATGATATGACTCTCTGCCTGCTGAACACTATGGGCCAGATTCACATACACTTAATCTTGCGCTGCGTAATCGAAATACTCTACGCTGCCGTATTTTACCAGGCTCTACACCGAATCCTGGTAGATTTTTGACTTACGTAAAAAATAATAAAAGACTTCGGAAAACGTAGAAATTCGACACGGGAACGACGGCCATACTTAACATGGGCTGTCTAATATTAGAGCAGCAAAAAGCTGGTATAGTTTTACGCAGCGAAAAGATGACTAAAGATGCCGTAAGAGATTGCGATTGAAGATCGTAATTTCGGGGATCGCCGGCAAAAGCTCATTTGCATACCCCGAAGCGGAAAACGACGGGAAGTCCACCCAGTGGCCGCAATTTTATTGCAGCGTAGATCCGAAGGCGTACGAACACGTAATCCATTTGAATTGAAGCCCGCAACCGTCTATTCATGGTTTGAGGTTTTCGACTAGCTAGAAAACGCGCGTAATTTGAAATTACTCCAGTCTAACACCAGTTAGACAGGCGTAATGGCTCTCTGAATCTGGCCCTATATATATATATATATATATATATATATATACATACAGTATATATATACACATTGTGATGGTGGGACTCTGTGCTACGTGAAAGGTTGCTGGTTTGCACCAGATTTTGGAGAGAAAGACACATTAATTGCACAGATGTGTCTTGGGCTATTTAGTTCTGACCTGACATGGCTCAGAGCCCCATCCCACAGACAGGAAGTCTGTGCTAGGAGTCAGGTGGACTCCCATCTCACTGAGAGGAGTCAGAGATGCTGCATGGGTGCAGCTAGAGTATGCATGTCTGCAGGAGGCAGATGTCATTGGTGATTAAGCAGCCAGGCGCTGGCCAGGAGTAAGCGAGGAGTGAGCTTATCTCTTGGAAACTCTGTTAGTTCTGAGGAACAGAACTTAGGCCTAGGCTACAGGCCTGAAACAGCCAGATGGCAAGAATGAAAGCCAGGAGCTAAACTGTTGAGTAGGCAAGATACAGTAATGGTGGAACCCCCTGTGAGGGCTACTGATGTATTTGTGAACTTTTTGTGCTTTTAAATAAAAGTAGGCTACCAGGTCCTTAAAAACTCAGTTCTGGACTGGCGTACTCACTAAACGCACCCACCACTAGAGTCTGATCACCCCAATCTTACAACATACATACATACAGTTTTTCACAAAAATTAGTACATCCATCACATTTTTGTAAATATTTTATTATATCTTTTCAAGTGAAAACACTGAAGAAATTACACTTTGCTACAATGTAAAGTAGTGGGTGTACAGCTTGTATAAAAGTGTAAATGTGCTGTCCCCTCAAAATAACTCAACACACAGCTATTAATGTCTAGATATGTGCATTCCCGTTCGTACGAATGTTATTTTCGTACGAAAATGTTCATTTTCGTACCCGCGGGATAATGTGTACATACGAAAACGGTAAAGCACCAAAATACGAAAACGACGGGATAACGGATGAGCCGCATAACGAACGACCGCAAATACGAACGAACGATCCGACGGGAAAAAACGACAAAACGAAAATGGCAAAATAATGAAAATTAAATCTGTATCAAGAGGTTTGCATTGTGTATTTTGTTTAAATCTGTTTTGTGTTCGTTTTCAGTTGTATGTTCATTGTTCAATGACATCTATAACAAAAGAATTTCATTATGTATATTGAATGAATTCTTTTTTCTTTTTTCTGTGTATTCAAAATACTGAATGCAATTTTTTTGTTATAGGTGTCATATCAACATACGAAAATAACAAAAGAAACAGGTTCAAATGCAAACCTACTGTTTATGGGTTTTTTAATGGCCAGAGAGTTATGCCGCGTACACACGATCACTTTTTGCGATGAAAAAAAACGACGTTTTTCAAACTTCATTTTCCAAAACGACGTTGCGTACACACCATCGTTTTTCCCAAAAAGTCTAGCAAAGCGCCGTGACGTCCATCACGTACGACGGAACTATAAAGGGTCATTTCCATGCGGAAGACGGCCTCTTTTGCTGATATTGTGTTGCTGCGTGTTAGTAAAAGTTTGGTGAGAGACGATTCGCGCTTTTCAGTCTTCGTGCTTTAATATCGTTTACTGTCGTACAGTTTGTGCTTTTGGGGTCGTATTTGTGATACAGTGCTTGTTTTCCAATCGTATCTGTTTTGGCAGTGCGTTCTTGTCTACACGTTCCTGTTTTGCAGGTCCGTTCTTCAAAGGCATTTCTGTACTTCAGAGCGGTGTTTTAGTGCGATCTGATTTGACGACCGTTTTCTAGCCATGTTGCGGGTACGTTCTCGTCGCCGAGATCGTGCTGTGCTTCTTGTTGGGATGTGTGCTGCATCCCGGCTCCGGTCCTTGAGGAGGGCGAGAAGGACTTTGTGGGCCAAGGACTGGTTTCTTCGCAGGGACCAGTTCTCTCATATGCCTCTGCTGCGGGAGATCCGAGAAAATAACCCTGATGATTTCAGGAATTTTCTTCGGATGTCTGACCCCGTATTTCAGCAGCTTTTGGCTTCGGTGTCGCCTTATATCACCAGGCAGGACACCGTTATGCGGGAAGCCATCACTGCTGAGCAGCGGCTAGTTGCCACCTTGCGGTACCTGGCAACAGGGAGAAGTCTGCAGGACTTGAAGTTCTCGACGGGCATCTCCCCCCAGGCTCTGGGCCTCATAATTCCCCAGACCTGTTCTGCCATCATTCATGTTCTGCAGGAGGACTATATTAAGGTAAGTGGTGGCCTTTAAAGGCACAAACTATGTTTTATTTAGGCTTTTGTATTTGTTTCAATTTGTTTGGTTTTAAACAGTCCCTAATTAACCTGTTTGTGATCTGCTGGTAATGTTCCCTTTCATCTCCATGCATGCTGTATTCATTTTATATTTGCTCCTACATGCATCTTTTGTTTTGCCAACCTGTCCAGGTTTTTTTTTTTTTTTTGTGTCCCAAACCCACCTAGCCTAGTCCCCCTATATTTTGTCCTATATTGTAGTGCTGTCTATAGAAGTCCCTATATCCCCCTATATGTTGTCCTATATTGTAGTGCACGCACAACCCCCCCCCTCTTTTTTTTGTAATTGTATAAATTAACATTTTTTTAGTATTTAATTTTTTTTAGAGGTCTCAAACTCATTTTGGGCCTCCACTCCCCTTATTTTTTGTAGGATTGTGACCATCAGAGGGTGTGATTAATCTGCTTTAGTGATCTCTTCTTATTTTTCCTATTTTTAACCACTTCCCTACGGCCGTACGACTATATGCGGCCGCAGGGTGGTTCTAAATCTCTGGGCTGCCGTTTTTTCACGGCAGCCTCTTTCTGTGTTCCCAGCGTGCGCTCCAGAGCACGCAGCGGGGAACTTGTGTACTGGCCGTGTCCCTTGGACACAGCCAATCACAGCTCGCCGCGAACGGCCAATCAGAGTGGCCGTTTGCAATGCGATCTGTGCAGCCAATGAGAGATGATCTCATATGTAAACATATGAGATCATTTCTCATTGCCGGCTCTCACAATGACAGCGTCCTGTCACTGGAGAGAGCAGACCGATCAGTGTTCCTTATACATGGGGACACAGATCGGTCACCCCCCCCTCCCCCCACAGTTAGAACACAATGCAGGATACACATTAACCCCTTCCTCACCCCCTAGTGTTAACCCCTTCCCTGCCAGTCACATTTATACAGTAATTAGTGCATATTTATAGCACTGATTGCAGTATAAATGTGAATGGTGCCAAAAAGGTGTCAAAAGTGTCCGATGTGTCCGCCATGTTGTCGCAGTCGCAATAAAATTCGCAGATCGCCACCATTACTAGTAAAAAAATAAATAACAAATAATAATTCTGTCCCTTATTTTGTAGGTGCTATAGCTTTTGCACAAACCAGTCGCTTATTGCGATTTTTTTTGATTTTTTTTTTTTTTTAACCAAAAATATGTAGAAGAATACGTATCGCCCTAAAATGAATTTTTTATTTTATAGCAACAAGTAAAAAATATTGTTTTTTTTTTCAAAATAGTCGTCGTTTTTTGTTTATAGCGCAAAAAATATAAATCGCAGGGGTGACCAAATACCAGCCAAAAGAAAGCTCTATTTGTGGGGAAAAAAGGACGCCAATTTTGTTTGGGAGCCATATCGCACGACCGCGCAATTGTCAGTTAAAGCGACGCAGTGCCGCAAGCTGAAATTTCACATGGTCAGGAAGGGGGTTTACATGCCCAGTAAGGAAGTGGTTAATAATACTTCAAATTAATGTTTGTTTTTTTGGTATCAAAAAATGTTTTGGGATGTTCTTTTAGGAATGTTTGTTTGATATTTTTTTATTTTTTTGGTATCTACAGTTCCCCACCACGCCACAGGAATGGCAGACTGTGGCAGCGGACTTCTCCCGGCGATGGAATTTTCCAAACTGCGGAGGAGCTATTGACGGCAAGCACGTCCGCATCGTGCCACCACCCCATAGTGGATCCCATTATTTCAATTACAAGGGGTTCCACAGTGTTGTTCTGATGGCGGTGGTGTCTGCCAATTACGAGTTCTTGTATCTTGATGTTGGGAAAAATGGGCGGATGTCGGACGGTGGTGTCTTTGCCGAGACGGAGTTCGCCCAACGGCTTCTTTCCGAGGACCTGGGATTGCCGCCTGCGGAGGATAATGAAGAGGGTCTGCCCTTCGTTTTTGTTGCAGATGAGGCTTTCGCCTTGGGTCCTCACCTCATGAGGCCATTTCCCCAACGCGCCCTCACCCCTGAGAGGAGGGTGTTTAATTACAGGCTGGCCAGAGCCAGACGTGTGGTGGAAAATGCCTTTGGCATCATGGCCAGCCGTTTCCGGCTATTTCTTACTGCCATAAACATGGCCGAATACAAGTTGAATTATATAATTACATGCTGCTGCATTTTACACAACTATTTAAAAAAACATTCTTCTTCTTACCTAACCCTTTTGCCTGATGACCCTGTTGACATTCCAGAGGCAGCTCGTGACGCTGCCCATCCCCAATTGGCCCCCCGAAACGCACGTGCTGTGCGTCAGGCATATGTGGACTACTTTATGGGTAGGGGGGCCATTCCAATGCCAGATCTTGGCTGAATAATTAAATTTATTTTTTGCCTCAAACAGTCTTTTCTTTGTTCTTTAATTAATTTATAAGGTTTGTGTTTTTATTTTATCTCCTAGGTCAGTGATGGCGACCTTGTCACCCCAGATGTTTTGGAACTACATTTCCCATGATGCTCATGCATTCTGCAGTATAGTGGAGCATCAAGGGAAATGTAGTTTCAAAACATCTGGAGTGCCAAGGTTCGCCATCACGGTCCTAGGTTATCATAGTGCCATGTGTTTGTGATGGACTGAAATAACTATCCCTCATTGTTTAATGTTCTCAGCATACATTTTTTTTAGGTATTTTCTAGGGTTGTCCCGATACCACTTTTTTAGGACCGAGTACAAGTACGGATACTTTTTTTCAAGTAGTCGCCGATCCCGAATACCGATACTTTTTTTTTAAATGTGTCCCCAAATGCAGCCATGTCCCCCACATATGCAGCCATGTATGTCCCCCATATTGCAGCGATGCGTCCCTCATACCTTTTTAGATATGCTGATGCCGCCTCTGCCGCATACCGCCGTATCCCCCTGCACAATCGCGTAGCGCAGGGGTCTCCAAACTATGGCCCTCCAGTTGTTCAGGAACTACAATTCCCATAATGCTTAGTCATGTCTGTGAATGTCAGAGTTTTACAATGCCTCATGGGAAATGTAGTTCCGAAACAGCTGGAGGGCCGTAGTTTGGAGATCCTTGGCGTAGCGCATTACAAGCTTTCATTCTAAAAACTTGTAAATGGCCGCGCTTCGTGTTTTAAAAACTCCCCTTCTCCGGATGGAGGGATCCGTCCAATCCGGAGAGGGGGAGTGTCAATACACGGCCATTTACAAGTATTCAGAATGAATGCTTGTAATGTAAGCTATGCGATTGTGCAGGGGGATAAGGCGGTATGCGGCGGCGTCAGCATATCTAAAAAGGTATGAGGGACGCATCGCTGCAATATGGGGGGGGAAGTATTCTATTTAGGTATCGGGGGTATTTGCGGGAGTACAAGTACTCCCGCAAATACTCGGCATCGGTATCGGGACAACCCTAGTATTTTCTATTAATCATTGAGCTTAAATAACAAGACACATATTTTACTGTAAATTTTTTATTTTTTGCATCTTGAAAAACATAACTTTTTGACATAAAATTTTTTAAAAACATTTTTTTTAGTTACAAAACAAATATATATTTTTTGTTTTTGTTTTTTTTTATAACATTCCAAAAATAAAATCACTTTTTTTTTTTTTTTTTACATTATTCAAAAAATAAAATCACTTTTTTTTATATATTTATTTTTTTACATTATTCAAAATCTAAAATCACATTTTTTTTTTTTTCATTATTCAAAAAATAAAATCACTTTTTTTTTTTTACATTCAAAAACTAAAATCACTTTTTTTTTTTTTTTTTTTTTTTTTTTTACATTATTCAAAAAATAAAATCACATTTTTTTTTTTTATTATAAACCAAACCTTTTTTCTATTACAAAATAAACACTAAATAAATCAAAACCTACCCAAATAATCTATTAAATTTTTAATTTGTGTCTCCAGCCCTTTTGATTTTTCTACCACTTCTCGTGCAGTGTCCTGGATGTCCTCTAGTTGTTCCCTGAAGGACCATATTTCGGACAGCACAAATTTGGCAGTATCCCTGTCCATTGTCGCTGCACGACTTGCTCCTGAAATGTGGGAACAAAAAAGGTATTAAAATTCGGAAAACCTACATGTAGATCATGGGTCTTCAAACTACGGCCCTCCAGTTGTTCAGGAACTACAATTCCCATCATGCCTAGTCATGTCTGTGAATGTCAGTGTGTTACAATGAATGCCTCATGGGATGTGTAGTTCCACAACAGCTGGAGGGCCGTAGTTTGAGGATCCCTGATCTAGATTACCTGGGTATGAGTGTTGTGTAGGAAATTTACTGGATGTGGTGGCAGCGTCATCATCCCTCGGGGGTGGGGCTTCGGAAGTTCCAACCTGCCTTGCTGCTTCACTGCGCCCTACGAGATTGAAGATAGGGAAAAAAGAAAGGTAAAAGATTATAAAGAGATATGAGTGAGAACTAAAAATACAAGTACAGAGTATATAAACATGTGCAGAATCCACTGCTGAGCAGACTCTCCTTTTTCTGTTTATTGGTCATATTTACTAAGCTTTTCACATCGACTTTAATTTAGGTACAAATCTACATTACAAAAGATCACAAGTGAAGTCACATTACAACAAAAATGGCAAGATTCCTGTTTGGGGACACATGAATTGGTCGTAGGAGTCGTCGTTTGTTCAAATAATAACAAATACAAAGACGTTTTTTGGGAATGATATAGTGTTTATACACTCCTTTTTGTCCATGCGAACTAGGCGCATGATGATATTTAGCACGAAGATTGTCGTTTAGTAGGTCGAAAAACAACGTATAAACGACGACTTCTCCGACCACTTTTTGTGCCCACAAACAGATACAGTACAACCTGAAATTAAAATCACATGGCACAATTAACAAACACCACAAATGTGTCAAAAAATAAAAAAAACTTACTTTTTCCCCGAATCAGCCTCTTGATATGCTGGAGTTGTTCAGGCTCTCTGTTTTTGAGGTCTGACCACCTCTTTCTCAATTGTTCTCGAGTCCTGCGTTGGCCAAATTTTTGATGCAGCCTCCTGATCACCTTCTCCATGATGTCGGCCTTCACCCTGTTTGGATGCAGGTAAGGGCCATGCTTCCCGTCATAATCCTCCCTTTGTAAGATGGTGACCATCTCCACCATCTCTTGGAAGGCCATGTTTGAGGCCTTGTACCTCCGCCGGGATCGTCCGGTTGGCTGGGCCTGGCCTGCCTGATGGCTTGAGCTTGCCATGTTTCTCTCCATCTTGTTCTTGCCTAAAACACACCCACAAAGAAAGATCGAGAAAGGGGCGTGGAAAAGACGAGACCGAACGTCAGGGGCGGGATCTCGTGCATCGCGTCACACGTTCGCGCCGTTTAAAGGGATCCACGCCATTGCAAGCGCCGTTCACAACCTGCGGAACAAGGCGGAAGAGACGATCGGATCATAAGACGGTATGTATCTGGATTATGGACATTACAAATATTAGGGAACAGTGGATTATTGTGTGGGCTAGAAGATATGGGGGGTTCATTGCAAGCGCCGTTCACAACCTGCGGAACAAGGCGGAAGAGACGATCGGATCATAAGACGGTATGTATCTGGATTATGGACATTACAAATATTAGGGAACAGTGGATGATTGTGTGGGCTAGAAGATATGGGGGGTGATTTACTTAAAGGAAAAGACACTTTGCACTACAAGTGCACTTGTAAATGCAGTCGCTGGACATCTTGAGGAGGACATGCAAGGATAAATTTAGAAATAGCATTTTAGCATGCACATCATTGTCTGATACAATCAGCAGAGCTTCCCCTCATTTCTGATCTACCCCTCTCAGATTTATACAACGATTGCACTTCCAAGTGCACTTTCAGTGCAATTGAAGTGCAGAGTGTATTTTCCTTTCATAAATAACCCCCATGGTGTTTAAAAGCTAATTAGTAGTAGTGGCTTGACTGACACTAGGCTTTGTTTTTTGTTTTGTACATGCAGAACTAATGGAGGCCTTTAAGGATCCGGAATTTCTGACAGAATTTATCCAGAGATGGAAGGAACATCCAGTTCTCTGGCAATCCAAAAGCAAAATTAATAAAAACAAAGATGCCCGGAAGAAAGCAAAGGAGGCCCTGCTTGAATATGTAAAAACAAGGGTCCCCAACGCTACATTGGAGACTGTTAAGGCTAAAATCAATTCGCTTTGGGGCACCTACAGGACCCAACGGTCACAAGTCCTGGCCTCGATGAGATCTGGGGCTGCAGCTGACAGCGTCTACAAGCCTAACCTGTGGTACTATAGTCAGATGCAGTTCCTGGATGATCACATAGAGTCCAGGCCATCCATGTCTACCCTTCCCCCAAGGAGACAGTCCAGTGTTCCCTGCAGTCAGCCCTCCAGTGTTCCCTGCAGTCAGCCCTCCAGTGTTCCCTGCAGGCAAGAGCAGGCAAGCTCAGAGGAAGAGCCTGAGTTCATGGAGGAGGCAGATTGTGACCCATGGAGCCAGGTATTGCATTTTCAGATTCATTTTTGTAATGCAAAGTATAATAATGATGAGTAATTTATGTTACAAGTGATTGAAATTATATAAATGTTTGGCCAAAAAATTTGGAACATATCACTAAGCAATAGTGGCAAAACAGAATGGGGACAAGATACATAAATGCAGAGGTCATAATGAATGTGTGTCATTTTCTTGTACGCCATTAGGTACACCATACAGTGGCCGCAGATGTTAAACACCCTTTTTAGCCATTAACATTTTGTCCACCCTAAAGTAAAAAAACGGTTGGGTAAAGGCCCCCTACTTTGGAATTTCAGTCAACATCAACCCCCCCCCGCCCCCAGCTCCAGGGGGCACATATCTAAAGCTGTGTAAGGGGCCACAGAATTAGGGATGGAGGGCCTGTGATAAATATATTTTAGCATTCAATTATGATATGTCATTAAGTTAGAAATGTGTGTGATGAATGAAGCCAAAAAATAAAATATGTCCCTTTTTTATTATACACAGGCAGAGCAAAGCCAGGAGGAGGCAGGCCCCACAGGGAGCCAGGGGGAGGCAGGCCACGCAGGGAGCCAGGGGGAGGCAGGCCACGCAGGGAGCCAGGGGGAGGCAGGCCACGCAGGGAGCCAGGGGGAGGCAGGCCCCACTGGGAGCCAGGAGGAGGCAGGCCCCAGTGGGAGACAGGAGTCACGCCAGCGTGATTGTATCTCCCAAATCCCTCCTATCCGGAACCCAGCAAAAAGGGCCAGAAGGCTCATGCAGATGGAGGAGGAGACCCAGGCCATGCTCCGTGAAGCAACTTTGGCCATCAGAGAGCAGCCCAGTGAGGAAGAGGGATTCGCAGCGCTGATCGCTGCCAAGCTTAAAAATCTAGAGCTGGGCCAGCGTGTGCGCTGCGAATCCCTTATGTTCCAGATCATGAGCATGGCCACACTGGGACAGCTCAATGACGATATTGGCATTGGGCTGATTCGCACTCCTGTCCTTACTGCGCTTCCTGGTCCTGCTCCATCTCCAGCCCCTGCTCCTGCTCCATCTCCAGCCCCTGCTCCTGCTCCTTCTCCTGCTCCTCCTCTTCCTGAGCCTGCTCTGGCTCCTGGCACGTCGGCTCCAGAAACACAGCCCCTGAGGACTCGGCCTGCAGGGAAGGCTGCAGGGAAGGCTGCAGGGAAGACTGCAGGGAAGGCTGCAGGGAAGGCTGCAGGGAAGAAGAAGAAGTGAGGAGATGATGCCCCGAAGCGAATTTTTTTTGGCCTTCACAGCCTTCATTGTTTTCTTGGTGGACCCTTGTGTTTACAACTTCAAGCAGGGTCTCCTTTGTTTTTATCCAGGCTTCTTTGTTTTTATTTGGTTTTGCTTTTGGATTGCCAGATGGTTGTACTTTTTATTTATTTACCTTTTTAACCTGAATAAAGGTATATTTTGGTTGGTTTGCAAATTTTGACCATGTGTATTTTTTTACAAACAAATATAGAGATTGTTATAGTGAGTAGGCAGACACATTTTAAAAATTAAAACGACATTAAACAAGGAACAACAACCTCCTTGTGGGTAAATGAAACCACAAAAAATAAGCTGCTGTGGTCACTTCACACCCTCCAAAATCCTTAAAAAAAAATTTTAGTTCAAAACATCTGTTAAAAGATATTACCCCAAAAAAATTACGTGTCCCAAAAAACAAAAAATAAATAAAAAAAAGGGCCCAAAAAAATAATAAAGTCAAAAGGTTGACAGAAATATGTCAAACAAGATGAGCCACAACAAACTAGGAGTTTAGGGTAGCTTGGAAATGGTTTAAAAAGCATTGTGGCAAATACAGCGCATTGTTTTCTTCATTAGATTTAAAATAACGAATGTGCTTAATCCATTCTAAACAGTAGTTTTACCAGAACGAGCTCTCCCATCTCAGAAATTGCTTCTGAGCACGCGCGGGTTTAAAACGTCATTTTCTATGTCGTTTTGCCCACACACGATCATTTTTTATGACACAAAAAACGACGTTTTGAAAAACGACACAAAAAATTCAAGCATGTTGGAATTTTTTTTTTGGTCGTTTTTTTAAGACAAAAAACGACGTTTTGCCCACACACGATCAATTTAAATGACGTTTTAAAAAACGTCGTTTTTTTCATCGCAAAAAACGACCGTGTGTACGCGGCATTAGGCTGGCCATACATGATTTTCTGTGCAATTTTCTTTAGATTTACCTTCAACTATGTAGTGCAAGGGCCTGCCTGATTGCATACAATTGAAAGTGTTTAGTTTGACCTCATATATGGTTTTTGGTAAATCTAAAAGAAAATTGTACAAGAAAATTGAACATGTATGGCCAGCCTCAGTGACTGAAAGCAGCTTCTCTTTTGTGCAGAGTAGTGAGTACACTTGTATAGTAAAGCCTAATAAACTTTTCTGTGGATTTTCATCTGAGGGGAGATCAGTTGGCCAGACTTCTGAACCCAAAAATGGTTTTCTGATGCAGTTTAAAAACAAACGAATTTTCTGAGAACGATCGGAAAACGATCGTTTTTATGTGTGTTGTTAAAATAGTCTGACCAAGTGTATGGGGCTTAACAATAGTATTGTAACTCTCTGGCCATTCAAAAAAAAACATAAACAAAAGATTTGCATTTGAACCTGTTTCTTTTGTTATTTTCGTATGTTGATATGACACCTATAACAGAAAAAGGAATTCATTCAATATACATAATGAAATTCTTTTGTTATAGATGTCATTGAACAATGAACATACAACTGACACTAACAAAAGAAAAGCATTCAAGATACACAGAATGCAAATTGACGAAAATTAACGATAATTATTGTCTAACAAGAAACGAACATGAATTAAACAGAATAACGAATCATCCCGCATGTACGAAAATAAAACGGTAACGGAAATACGAAACGATCGGAATATGAAAAAATCGCGTCGTACGACAAACGAACGGAAACGAACGGGAAAACGGGCGTCTTACGAAAAACGAACGGAAACGAACAGACGGGACCATACGAAACGGAACAAAAAAAAACGAAAATTTTTTCTGTGCACATGTCTATTAATGTCTAAACCACTGACAACAAAAGTGAGTACACCCCTAACTGAAAATGTCCAAATTGGGACCAATTAGCCATTTTCCTTCCCGGGTGTCATGTGACTCGTTAGTGTTACAAGGTCTTAGGTGTGAATTTGGAGGAGGTTTGTTAAATTTGATGTTGTTGTTCTCACTCGCTCATACTGGTCACTGGAAGTTCAACATGGCACCACTCTCTGAGGATCTGAAAAAAATAATTGTTGCTCTACATAAAGATGGCCTAGGATATAAGAAGATTGCCAAGACCTTGAAACTGAGCTGCAGCACGGTGGCCAAGACCATACAGTGGTTTAACAGGGCAGGTTCCACTCAGACCACATGTTGCACACTACATCAAATTGGTCTGCATGGCTGTCGTCCCAGAAGGAAGCCTCTTCTAAAGATGATGCACAAGAGAGCCCACAAAAAGTTTGCTAAAGACAAGCAGACTAAGGATTATTGGAACCATGTCCTGTGATCTGATGAGATAAACTTATTTGGTTCAGATGGTGTCAAGCATTTGTGGCGGCAACTAGATGAGGAGTACAAAGACAAGTGTGGCTTGGCTACAGTCAAGCATGGTGGTGGGTAGACATGTGCACATTGAAATATTTTGTTTCGTAATTTTGTTTTCGTCCGAAAAATAAATTTATTTAGTTAATCCCGAAATTTGTTTTTTTCGTTAAAAAAATGCATTTGTCTGAAAATCCAAATTGGGGTTGAATCTGTCATTGAAGGCTTATGGTGTCTGTCGAATGTTCTAAGAAAAAAAAAAGAAGATTCCACAGAATCTTTAAAAAAAAAAATGTTGACTCTTCATGTAAGTGAGTGAAACTTGTATAGCGCAACACATGCAAACTGAATCGCCTCTGGGCGCTTGGTAACCATTCCTTAAGTAAGCCTGAAAAGAGATGGGTTTCGATTTTTATTCTGAAGGCCAGGTGGTTCGCCTCCAACTGGATGCTGGTTGGTAAAGCGTTCCATAATCTGGGTCCTTGGACTGCAAATCTACATTCTCCTTTGGACTTGTATCTGGCTTTGGGTAACAGGAGTAGATTTTGGTTGGTGGATCGCAGAACGCGATTGGGGTTGTGAGCTTTTAGTTTTTCGCATAGATATTGAGTGGCATTTCCATGAACACACTTATGTGTTAGACAGAGTGCCTTGAAAGTAATTCTGTCTTTTACTGGCAACCAATGAAGGGATCTCAGTGAAGGTGAGATTGATTCCCATTCTAGCGGCCGTATTTTGAATGACTTGCAGACAAGTGATTTGGTATTTGGGGAGTCTGAGATAAAGGGCATTTGCATAGTCAAGTCTGAAGTTGATAATTGTTCCCACCACGACTGCTATGTCTTCTTTTGGGATACAGGGAATGAGTCTGCGTAGTAGGCGCAGCAGATGATGCGATCCGCTGACTACTGACCCTATTTGTAAATCCATTGTCATATAGGTGTCAAAAATTACACCAGGAAAAAAAAAACTGTGGATTTTTATTATGGCTGCAGTTCTTATTAATGTAATGTTCAGATTGAGGGTGAACCTCCGCTTTAATCAATCTATGCATTAAGGTGAAAAAACATCTGATGCTGCTGCCCCCCCCCCCCGAGCCCCCGTTATACTTACCTGACCCCTCAAAAGTGCCGCACGTGGTCCCTGACCGCTGATTGGCAGGAGCGGATGGATTGAGAGCAGCATCTGGCGCTGCTGTGAATCATATCCAGTGATGCGGCACCCCGAGGGGCTCGCCCGCAATTACGGGAGCGTGCCCGCAATTACTTACCACCATACGAGCTCTCTCGCATGACTGTGGTCAGTACTTGCGGGGAGGACCAGAGACAGCCGCCGAGGGACCCCAGAAGACGTGGATTGGGGCCACTCTGTGCAAAACAAACTGCACAGTGGAGGTAAGTATAACATGTTTGTAATTTTAAAGGAAAAAAATCCTTTACTAACCCTTTAATCCTGTCTCGAGCGATCAAGAAAAAAAAACTGCCGCTACGAATGATACCGCCTCCATAGGAGGTGCCCGGCCGAATGAAGCATTTTGTTTTTATTTTGGTTTGGGGTTCCCCTTAATATTAATACCAGACCCAAAGGGCCTGTTAATGGACTAATGGGGAACCCATGCTGTTTTTTTTAATTACTTTTATCTGTATTGCCAGAACCCTACAACTCATTATAGCCGTAAGTAGTTTTAAAATACTTTTTTTACCTTTAGAAATGTCATTTTGTGCAGGGACTTTTCTAAGCATGGTAAACATGCGCTACTTTACAGGCATACTATAGACAACCCTTTTATTGTTTCACTTTAGGCATTATTAAAATCACTGCTCCTGAAAAAACGTCTGTTTTTAAATCTTTTTTTGCATTGAAAAATGTCCCCTGGGGCTGGACCCAGGTCCCCAAACACTTTTTATGACAATAACTTGCATATTAGCCTTTAAAATTTGCATTTTTGATTTCTCCCATAGACTTTTAAAGGGTGTTGTGCGGCTTTTCGAATTTGTTGCGAACACCCCAAATTGTTTGCTGTTCGGCGAATGGGCAAATTACGAAAGTTCAAATCAAACTCATGTTCGACTCGAAGATAAAGCTCATCCCTAACCAGGAATGCACACATGTACTGTGACATACTGAAGTCAAGCATGATCCCCTTCCTTTAGAGACTGGGCTGCAGGGCAGTATTCCAACATGATAATGACCCCAAACACACCTCCAAGATGACCACTGCCTTGCTAAAGAAGCTGAGTGTAAAGGTGATTGACTCTAACTTCCACCAGCTCCGTGATGTCGTCCTAGAGGAGTGTAAGAGGACTCCAGTGGCAACCTGTGAAGCTCTGGTGCACTCCGTGCCCAAGAGGGTTAAGGCAGTGCTGGAAAATAATGGTGGCCACACAAAATATTGACACTTTGGGCTCAATTTGGACATTTTCACTTAGGGATGTACACACTTTTGTTGTCAGCGGTTTAGACAGTAATGGCTGTGTGTTGAGTTATTTTGAGGAGACAAATTTACACTGTTGTTTGTACAAGCTGTACACTCACTACTTTACATTGTAGCAAAGTGTCATATCTTGTCACATTAAAATATATAATAAAATATATTCAAAAATGTGATGTGTGTACTCACTTTAGGGAAATACTGTCTATATATTTATATCCCACTTTTTAGCAATAGATTGCAAAGCAGTATTTAAAAAGGCCAGAAAAAAAAAATTGGCTTCTAGTTTAATATACACCAAAGAAAAGATCAGAAGAACAAATTATTTCAGCTATGGCACTGTTATTTTTATACAGAAAACCATCCATAGGGCTAAAACTGCCATAGAATAGTTATAGGTGCAAACAGGAAAAGTGACAAGGTTAAGTAGAACAATTGTTAGCACAGTATATATATGTCAAATGCATTTTAGTGGCACAGGCATGACAGATTACAGTAACAGCTCTGCTTTCTCACTTTTTTTTTGACAGCCATTTCAAAGGCATCTTTTAATTAACTTGTAACTAAACATATACTGTAAACCTATTACCAAAATAAAGTAAACCAAATAAACATAGATTTAGGCTAAATTACTAAATGAGTAGAGAATGTTTGCTTAGCAAAGTGAATGTTCACCTAGTTTAGTAAATATGGTGAAGCTATGCTCACTTAATTTATTCTGTCCTGTGCATGCACAATCCTGTGTTCCCTTGAAGTAGTTTAAAGCTGAATTCTAGGCCGGTACAAATGACACAATGTTTTAGGTAGGGAGGGGCCCGAAAACCCCGGTTCGGTTCGCACCAGAACATGCAAACAGGCAAAAAATGTGTGCGAACATTTAAACCCTATGGGACACAAACATAAAAAATCAAAAATGCTTATTTTAAAGGCTTATATTGCCCTAAAGAGGGTGGGGACTTGGGTACTGCTCCACGGACATGTATCATTGCAAAAAAAATTTTTTAGGAGCAATGATTTGAAGAATGCTGAAACAATAAAAATGAAATACACAAAAGACAGTTTTTGACAATTCATTTATTTAAAAAAAAAAAAAAGTGTTTTGCGATGTAAATCCATTGTCAATCATGATGCCCAACTGACCCGAAAAAAATGAAAAATAAAAATAAATACTCTGCCTCAACTGTGACAGCTGTTACATGGGGATGGGGTTACTCGATTACATCGCCGGGTGGCCCCACCCTTACCTATATAACAGCTGTCACAGCAAAAAGACAGCAATCGGCAGGACACCTCCCATCGAGGCAGAGCTTTTTTTCCTATTTGTCGGGTACACCGGGCGGTGTATGGACATTGCAGGACATTTTTTTTCTTTTTTTTAATAAAGGAATTGTTAAAAACTGTGTATTGTGCTTTTTACTTTTTGACACTTTTTTTGGTGAATGAGTAGGGGTACAATGTACCCCATACCCATTCACATAGGGGGGTGGGATCTTAAAGATTCTGATAAGCCCCCTCCCGCAGACCCCCACAACCACCTGGCAAGGGCTGTGGTGATGTGGCCCTTGTACCCATCAACATGGGGAAAATTTGCTTTGGGGACCCCAAAGCACCCTCCTCATATTGAGGGCAAGTGGCCTGGTATGGTTCATGAGAGGGAAAGGGCCTGTTATGGACTGGAGGGGCATGCCAGTTTTTTTCTTGATTCTGTCATAGGGTTCTCCTTAACCATAACCACTTCAATGCACTGTATATACGGTACACTGACTACACTGTTATATACTTAATTGCCTGCACACTGCTAACTAACCTGCCCCTAGCTAATGTTCTCTCACTCATTACATTATATACAGCCGCTATGTATGCAGCCTTATATAGTGGGGGGTGTAGATTTAGCCCTTAAGCCATGATTGTGCTCTCCACCCTTGTTCTCCCCCCCAGTGCTCTCCACCCCTGTTCTCCCCCCCCCAGTGCTCTCCACCCTGTCCCCCCCAGTGCTCTCCACCCCTGTTCTCCCCCCAGTGCTCTCCACCCCTGTTCTCCCCCCAGTGCTCTCCACCCCTGTTCTCCCCCCACAGTGCTCTCCATCCCTGTTCTCCCCCCAGTGCTCTCCACCCCTGTTCTCCCCCCAGTGCTCTCCACCCCTGTTCTCCCCCCACAGTGCTCTCCATCCCTGTTCTCCCCCCAGTGCTCTTTGCCCCTGTTCTCCCCCCCAGTGCTCTCCACCCCTGTTCCCCCCTCCACAGTTCTCTCCACCCCTGTTCCCCCCCAGTGCTCCCCACCCCTGTTATTTTTCCCCCCCTTGTGCTCTCAAACTCCACCCATCGCTCTCCAGACCCTCAGGGCTCTCCACCCCTGTTCTTTTTGGCTTCCCCTCCAGTGCTCTTAAGCTCCCTCCAGCACTGCCGCTCTCCACCCCTAAAGTCTCCACTCCCCCCTGCATTTTGCACCCACCCACATGCTTTCGAACACCGCCAGTGCTCTCTTCGCTCACCCCTGCATTTTGTCCCCACCCATGTGCTCTCTAACCCCGCCAGTGCTCTCCATTCCCCCTGCATTTTGCTCCCACCCATGTGCTCTCCAACCCTGCCAGTGCTCTCCGCCCCCCATAGTGCGCTCCAGCCCCCCGTACTTTCCACCCCTGTTTTTTCTGGCCCCCACTGGTGCTCTCAAGCTCCCCTTATTGCTCCTCACTTCCCAGTGCTCTCCACTCCCCCTTGCTCTTTGTACCCCCCCAGTGCTCTACAGCAAACAGATCCTCTGGAAGGAGCACTGTCCCCATCCAAAACGAGAACAGACCCTGCCTGCTGATGGCGATCATGGATATCCTGCTGGCATTGAAGGTACCGTACCGAGCATCAACAACAGCAACACACCTTTCCACAGACAGGGACTACAGACTGTGACATGGGGCATGAGGGGCTGCAATGATGAGCACAGCAAGGCTACAATGGTGGGCACAGTGAGGCTGCATTCATGGGCACAGTAAAGCTGCATTTGATGAGCACAGTGAGGCTGCACTTATGGTCACAGTGAGGCTGCATTTGATGAGCACAGTGAGGCTGCATTTGATGAGCACAGTAAAGGTTGCATTTAATGAGCACAGTGAGGCTGCATTGATGGGCACAGTGAGGCTGCATTTGATGGGCACAGTGCGGTTGCATTTGATGGGCACTGATGAGGCTGCATTGAGCTCTTGTATCATGTCTGCAGCCTCTGACTATCTCCTGTATCATGTCTACAGTCTCTGAGGGAGTCTGGAGAGGAGTCAAGAGTGGGAGAACCGCCAGGAGGGGGGTCATGGTAGAAGTCAAATGTGTGTGGACTATGGAGTGGAGACTATATAGGATAAAACCAGAGCCACCGTGCTGGAGCCAACTGAGCCCTGCATGGTGCACCTGAGAGGAGGTCAGTGACAGCACTGCTAGGCCAGTCTGAGGGGGGTCACTGATATAAGGGGGAAGTGAATACGATAATGTAAGGGGGCACTGATATAAAGGTTTTCCATATAAAGGTTCCCCCCTTATATAAGTAACTCATCCCCCTTACCTTAGTGTATTCTTTCTGCAGAAGGTGGTCCCCCCAACGTTCTGAGTTCCTGGGGTCCCCCTTGATGATTGACCACTTTTACCACTTTTAGCTGGAATTTGTATATATATATATATATATATACTGTATATATATATATATATAGTCATGGACCTCTGACTGAGAGTGATGTGGATCACATAAACACGCGACAAGACTTACAACATAAATAGACCTGAAGTGTGCCTTGGTGGTCTGGTCAGTATGCCAATAAAAGGAGGCATACCCAAAGTAAGTAATGGGTAGTTAATTGAAGAAGGATATGCTGAGAAGTGCCCTGAAAAAGGGAAGGGCGGGAGGGTGTCGAATGTGATTGAATGCGCAGACTCACGGACATGAGGTGAGCTGGGAAATGTCTGCCCAGTGACGTGTAGTACTGAACACTGAACCGACAAAGAGCATGTGTGAGTGGGCTGCTTAAATACCCTCCGGGCTCCTCCCATAAACTCAGGCCACCATATTGGCCTTCTTATTTATGGTCATGGCCCTCTGACTGAGAGTGATGTGGATCACATAAACACGCGACAAGACTTACAACATAAATAGACTTGAAGTGTGCCTTGGTGGTCTGGTCAGTATGCCAATAAAAGGGGGCAAAAGACTCAGATAGGGAAATAGCTTATATTGATTTCTTGTATTTATTGAGCCAGCTTGGTAAAGGCTTGTGCCATTTCTTCCTGAGGATTTGGGATGTATGTGGCAAAACAAGAAACCTTCCCATCAGCCTGGTATCTTGATTACGTGGTCTGGTACTTCCTGTTGGGAGGCAGTTGAGGCTGCTCTAATTCGGAAAGAATGTCCAGAGAACTGACTGGGGTTTGAAGCCCAAGTTTCTTAGGATTCTGACATGCTTGACAAACTGGCTGCCACTCAGGGAGCTGGTTTAGAAAGGGTAGCAACAAGCTACCATCAGATTGGCTGGGTCGATGGAGCAGTAGTCGGTCGAGCACCGTCACTGGGTGTCAGGCATTGTTAGTCTGAAACAGGTTGATGTCAACCCCCGGGGCTGGTTTGTTGCGTTTGCAGACTGAGAGTGTAGGGGTTCGAAAGCGAGTCGGGTGGCGTCGGAGCAGTGTCCGATTGCCAGAGCCACTGGCTGTAAATTCACTAGGTCGTAGGGAACCGTAGAAGGCCTGGTAGATGGCTGCTTGGGTGACTATGCTGGGCAAGGCCCTAAATGGGGAACGAGTAAGGAATTCAGACATGTCCCTAAAGAGGGCACTCTTGAAAGGTAGGCGCTTGCCGCTGACTACAGGTTGGTGCTTCTGTATGCCCTGTAGGAGGGACTTGACTGCATGAGCTTGAGAATACTGACAGTTTACTGGGGTTCTGCAGGGACAGGAAATGCTGGACGCCATCTAGATATGGCGTGATAGTATTGTGAGAAAGGGTCAGCTGCGTGTGGCAATACGATATGAAGGCTAGGACGTATCTAACGTTGCCTATTGCTGCTCTGAGGCAAGTGGCCAAAAAATTGCGGTTAGTGTTCCAAGCAGTGCGATAGGCCATCAGTGTGTTGCGTGCCAAGGAATGGTTAATAAGCTGGGTTGAGTTGGTGAGATGTTACTTCAGTCCATCATCAGCAATGACCAGGGTGGGACAGGGATGGTTATTGGGTCGGCTCCAGGCTCTTGTTGGAAAAACAAAGTAAGGTTGGAATGGGACAGAGCATCAGCTGCGATTTTGCATTTGCCTGGAATGTCTACAGAAGATATTAAACTGGTGACGGAGTGACAGCTGCGCGAGCCTGCGCACGAAGGACGTGATGGGGAGAGGCTTGATCTACCTTAATTGATGAAGTCGGCTGTGGCCTGATTGTCTGTGGTGAAGAACACTGTCTGTCCAGTTCAAGTGTGGCCCCAGACCTGGGCAGCTGCCACAATGGGGTACAGCACAAGGCATGATGAAGACTGGGTGAAGCAGAAATTTAAGAGAATTTCTGGGGGCCAAGGTTTGGAGAACCAGTGGCGGACAAAAAATGCACGCAAAAGCCTGTGGTGGCTCGGCTGACACTGCAGGGATGAAGATTGAAATGCTGTTCTATCAGGTGGGGAAGTTGTCCCACATAGCTAAGTCTGCTACTGATGCTTGGTCTAGTTTGAGAACTTGGACTGGATCTTGCATTGGTGTGAGAAAATCAAGACAATACACAGGTGCTCAACAAGACGATATACGTGCACTCGCAGACCAACGTGCACTCGCAGACCAACGTGCACTCGCAGACCAACGTGTACTCGCAGACCAACGTGCACTCGCAGACCAACGTGCACTCACAGACCAACGTGCATTTGCTGGTGCTGGATGGAAACCTGAACTAACTGTAGGGAAAAATATGGGGAAAAGATGAGTGGCCCGTGTGCCACTAAAGATGAATGGCCAACTGGGTGCCACTGTGTGTTTGTGTGGCTGATTGTTTGTCACTGAGGTGTGTTTGCAAGTTTAGTTTGTATTCGGGTTTGCACGTGGTGCGCGCTGAAAAGTGTTTTATACTACTGCAGACAATATTATGTGGTTGCAAGGGTGTTAGTGAGTGTGAGGTTGCTGGGATGATATTGTGTGGTTGCAGGGGCCTCGAGTATGAAGGTTTGTTTTGAAATGGCATTGCGTGGTTGCAAGGGTGTCAGTCTGGTTTGCTGAGACGATGTTGCGTGGTTGCAAAGGTCTCGATTAATATGAGGTTTGTTTTGAGATGGCATTGCGTGGTAGCAAGGGTCTCAGTCTGGTTTTCTGAGACGATATTGCACGGTTGCAAAGGTCTCAATGATTATGAGGTTTGTTTTGAGATGGCATTGCGTGGTAGCAAGGGTCTCAGTCTGGTTTGCTGAGACGATATTGCACGGTTGCAAAGGTCTCGATGATTATGAGGTTTGTTTTGAGATGGCATTGCGTGGTAGCAAGGGTCTCAGTCTGGTTTGCTGAGACGATATTGCACGGTTACAAAGGTCTCGACGATTATGAGGTTATTTTGAGATGGCCTTGTGTGGTTGCACGGGTCTCAACAAGTGAGGGGTTGCTGAGACGATATTGCGTTTGCAATGGTGTCAAATGAGTGTCAGTTTGCTAAGACGACTTTGTATGGCTGCAAAGGTCTGAACCGGTGTTAGATTGCTGAGACGAGATTGTGTGGTTGCAAAGGTCTAGACGAGTGTGAGGTAGCTGAGATGATATTACATTTGCAAGGGTCTCAAATAAGTGTCAAGTTGCTGAGACAATATTCCTTTTTTTTTTTTTAAACAACTGTAAATGAAACACTGGTAAACATTAGTTACCACATCTGGCAGTGTTTACAAGCCGTTACAGGCATTGGTGTTTCGAATGCCTTTGAACATCCGACTGAACCCATTTTTTTTTTCAGGAAGGTTTCTAACTCAACTGCCTAGAAACTACTATAATGATCCTGTGTAGATGTACTGATAAGATAACACGGAGGAGAGATTGGGGACCCTGTGTAGATGTACTGGTAAGATAACAGAAGAGAGATTTGGGGCGGCTGAAAAAACACCCAACTGTTCCTAAACGTCTGTTTACCAACAGCAGTGTACATGAGGCCTAAGACAATTTGCCTGGCTGCAAGGATCTCAATGAATGCCAGGTTGCTGCGGCGAGACTGCGTGGTCACAAAGGTCTTTATCGAGTGGGAGGTTGCAAGGGTCTCAATGAGTGTGGGGCTGCTGAGACGGTATTGCGTTAGCAAGGGTCTGAACTATGGTGCTATGCTGTGAGGCTGCTGAGACGGTATTGCGTGGTTGCAAGGGCCTTGTTGAGTGTGGGGCTGCTGAGACGGTATTGCGTTTGCAAGGGTCTGAACTATGGTGTGATGCTGCTGAGACGGTATTGCGTGGTTGCAAGGGCCTTGTTGAGTGTGGGGCTGCTGAGACGGTATTGTGTTTGCAAGGGTCTCAACAAGAGTGTCAGGCTGCTGAGATGATTTTGCATGGTTGCAATGGTCTCAACAGGTGTCAGGTTGCTGGGCCGAGATTGTGTGGTGGGAATTTTTTTTCTGCACTTTTATATTTCGATTTTCTTTTTGCGTTTATTTATTTATTTATTTTTGCGTTTTTTATATATATTTTTTTTATTTATTTTTTTGCGTTTTGTAGGGGTCATGTGTTGCAAGGGTCTTAACAAGGGTGTCAGGCTGCTGAGACGATTTTGTGTGCTTGCAAGAGTCTCGATGAGTGTGGGGCTGCTGAGACGGTATTGCCTTTGCAAGGGTCTCAACAAGGGTGTCAGGCTGATGAGATGAATTTGCATGGTTTCAATGGTCTCAACAGGTGTCAGGTTGCTGGGCCGAGATTGTGTGGTGGGAATTTTTTTTCTGCACTTTTATATTTCGTTTTTCTTTTTGCGTTTTTTTATTTATTTATTTTTGCGTGGTTGCAAGGATCTCAATGAGTGTGAGGGCTGCTGAGATGATATTGCGTTTGCAAGGGTCTCAACAAGGGTATCAGGCTGCTGAGACGTTTTAGCGTGGTTGCAGCGGTCTCAAAAGGTGTCAGGTTGCCAGGGGGCTGAGATTGCGTGGTGGCAACGTTTTTTTTTATTTTTTTTCTGGGTTTTTTTTTGCGTTTTTATATATATTTTTTATTTTATTTTGCGTTTTGTAAAGGTCATGTGTTGCAAGGGTCTAAACAAGGGTGTCAGGCTGCTGAGACGATTTTGCGTGGTTGCAACAGTCTCAACAGGTGTCAGGTTGCCGAGGGGCTGAGATTGCGTGGTGGCAACGTTTTTTTTTTTGCGTTTTTTTTGTGTTTATATATATTTTTTATTTTAATTTTGTGTCTTGTAAAGGTCATGTGTTGCAAAGGGTCTTGACAAGGGTGTCAGGCTGTTAAGATGATTTGCATGGTTGCAAGGTCTCAATCAATAAGAATTAAGTTACTGAGAAAGGATATAAACACCTGGTTTGTACCTTTAAGCGAGCAGTATAAGGTAGAAGGACAAGCCTGTTTTGATTCGTGGTTCCGTAGGGGCCACTAACGAACGATATGGGAGACAACGAATGGTAGACAATTGATAGGACATAAAGAATGTAATAACAAATTTTACTTGCGACAGTGGGCCATGCGAGTGAGTTTGCGGCGGACTGTGGCTGGAGTAAAACATGTCGGAAAGGTGTAGCGTGATGCCGTGCATGGGGCAAAACAACATGGTTTGGTGTAGAAAATAGAACACGAGAAGTGCGTACGAATATTTTATAAGCTCCACTGTGGAAACCGTACATATGATGCGGGTGACACCATGAGTGGCCACAAATTTTGACATGACAAACAAGCTAACGAATCCTACCTGGGACAGTGAACATGCAACTGGGTTTGCTTGGACTGGAGTGGATGTGCAACACATCCGAAGAGTGTGGCGTGGTGTGGTGTGGCGCCATGCATGATGCACGGCAATAACTTTGGTAAATAAATGAGAGAGAAGAACCGTGTACAAACAATTCCGCTGCAGAAACTAAAACACACGGCATGGGGGAAACATAGAATGGCAATGGTGGAAAGTATGCAATGTATCTGATACAAAACGGTTATAAAGAGAAATGACTGATACAAAACGGTTGTAAAATGCATGAAACAAATCCTTGCTGTGAAACCGAACACCTACCAGCCACCCATCCCCCCAGGCTAATCAAGTGCAGACAAGGCAGCAGGTGAGTTCAATTACCACTTCAATCTGCCAAAGAACCCATACAAAGAATATATGCTAATCTCCAAATGAATGACACAGCAAGCATGGACACTGAATATACAAATAAATAGTTTGTTTGGCAGGAGGAAGTTACAAATGTACCAAGCTTGTACTAACTAAGATGTTAGAACATGAGCAACAATAACTCAGAGGCAGATTTTTACAAAAGAAATGCAGGATAGGAAGCATAACGAATTGCAAGATTGCACATGATACAAAAGGTTTGAATACAACCTGCGACAGTAAGCGGGAACCGCCGTCAAAGACCATGAACGGAGAAACTGCAATGCACTTGCGATGTCGAATGCGATTGAATGCGCAGACTCACGGACATGAGGTGAGCTGGGAAGAGTCTGCCCAGTGACGTGTAGTACTGAACACTGAACCGACAAAGAGCATGTGTGAGTGGGCTGCTTAAATACCCTCCGGGCTCCTCCCATAAACTCAGGCCACCATACTGGCCTTCTTATATATATATATAAAGCCCTATTTGCTTTCATACCTGTCTTATCTATATAGTACACTCTTTAAATGTGCTTTAAAATTTATGGTTTTCCCTTTCATGAACAAGAAAATAATGACGCTATGCTGTTACGCTGGTATAATAATGCTGTGAGGCTGGCATGATTTTTTTTCCAGGGCTGGTTTTTATTCCCAGTCTGGCCCTGCCTCCAGACAACCCTCCAGCCAAGCTGAGCCTTCTCTGGAGCAAGATGAGCCTTCAGCCCTGTACACACGATCGGGTTGTCTGATGAAAATGGACCAATTGATCGGTTTCATTGCATTTCCACGCATGCTCAGAATCAAGTCGACGCATGCTCGGAAGCATTGAACTTCATTTTTCTCAGCGCGTCGTAGTGTTTTACGTCACCGCATTGGACACGGTCAGATTTTTGACTGATTAGATTCCATCAGATATCCGATCGTGTGTACAGGGCATTCCATCCTGGAGGAAGACCGGATGTGGCTGTCTGGAGTCAGGTATAGTATTTTAAATGTATTTATTTTGAAAAAATAAATGCTTTAAAATAGATGTTAATATGTAAAACATATATAATGTTTGATCCAAAAGTGTTTTCCATATTAATAGACAATAGTGGGCCAAAGAGTTGGGGAGAAAAGAATAAATACTGCTGGGGTCAGAATGATTGTCTTTTCTATTTATTTTCCATCAATTTGCAACAGTCATGAGCTGAAAAACTCAAACTATGTCCCTTTTTTATACACAGACATCAGCCAGGACGAGGGTCTGGAAAATGTCAGGTAGGAGGATGTTGGGGTGAGTTGCAGAGAGGAGGTGGCAGGAGTGAGTGGCAGAGAGGAGGTGGCAGGGCCAAGTGGCACAGAGGAGGTGGCAGGGCCAAGTGGCAGAACAAGGGGCCAGGTGCCTCCCATCTGCCTTCCAACAAGAAGGGCCAGGGGGGATAGGAGTGTGAGCCCCTCCTAATTAGTTTACTCAATAAGGGGGACACTTACCAAAGACATGGTAATTTGTAGCCACGGCTATCCTCCTCCAGCTCCTTCTTCTCAACCTCCTCCTCCACCTGCTTCTTCTCAACCTCCTCCACCATCTTCTCCTCCACCCTCTTCTCCTCCATCTTCAACTCCTCCACCTCCTCTCCCTCCATCTTCTTCTCCTCATACTGGCATGAGAACACCTCCAGATGCACAGGCTCCAGGAAGGCAGAGAAGGAAGGCTGCAGAGAAGGCTACAGGGCAGGCTGCAGAGAAAGTATCAATGAAGGCAGCAAAGAAGGCTGGAGGGAAGGCTACCAAGAAGACCAGAAAGTGATGGCCTTGCTTCAAGGTGGTCTGACAGAAGGCAGGCTGTTGTAGTACCACAGACTTGGGACATATATCTGACCTGCTGCTGTTCCTGACCTCTGGGAGTCGAGAATCAGATTGGACTCCCTCCTGTATGTGCGTCTCAATGTCCCGATTTTAGTGTCCACACAGAGTTGCACAAATGGCAGCAGGTTCTCCAGCGCTGCCTTCTATTCATTTTATGTATATTCTATACTAGAATAAATGGTTATTTTTCTTTTACAGTTCATACTTGCCTATGTGTTTTTAATCAACCCAAAAATTTAGCTTGTGAGTAGGCAGGTTAACTTTAAAAAAACTACAAAAGGTCTAATTATAAAGGGACAGATCAGATAACACCAAACAATAATGTTAAAATTTGTGGTAATTTGACACAACAAAATAAAAAAATAAATCATGAAGATGACTAGAAATTAAATAATAATTAAAAATGCAGATCTGTATTTATATATATATATATATATATATATATATATATATATATATATATATATATATATATATATATATATATATCTTGTTATATAAAATAATCAAACATATTCATGAGATCAGTATGAAAAATGTTGCAAAAAGTTAGTCAGAACTCTGTGTGAATATCAGCAGCAAAAGAAGTTCATCATTGTTCATTATTGTACCATTCTAAAGATGATTTAAATGAGCAGCATTTAAACGATGCAATCATTTTTACAGCAGGACAAATGTGCTATCTCCATTAAGAACGCCACTTTTACAGAAGGTGCACTTCCGTCTCATACTTTATTCTGAGCATGTGCAGGTTTCTAAGCATACACATGAATGTGGGGTTCGTCATAAACCTCGTCGGGCTCGTCATAAACCAGCCCGACGAGAACCACAACGAGAAAATTGAGACTCTCGACGAGAAAAAAGAGACGAAAAACATACACACGACCGTTTTTCTCTGCAAAAAAGCTCTGCCAGCAGTTTTCTTGATGGATTTTGCAGAGGAAAACGGTTATGTGTACGAGGCCCAAGGCTATGATGAAGAGACATTTGTCTTTTTTTTTTTTTTTAATGAAATGTTTTATTAGGAGAAACTCAAAAGGCATTACACGGAAGAAATGCGAACACATAACTCCATTTTTGACAATGTTTGATACAAGAAAACAATGCAAGGTACAATGGATAATCAGAAAACATGGTAAATAAAAAAGAAGAATGTGCTAGAGATGAGTGAGTATAGTAGGAGAGAACAAGAAAAAGGAGAGAGGTGAAGAAGGAAAAGGAGGAAAACGATAGGAAGAGTGTTGTAGTGACATCTCTTAAGTAGCCGATCAGATAAAAGAGAAAGGATGATTGAGAAATGACCAAAAAGAAAAGTAATAATACAAGTCATGGGGAGGGAGACCGGGAAGGGGCCGCGAACATGCCATCCCTTCGCAGAGGTCCGGTCCTACAAACATTATGCAAACATAGTACAATCTACATTGATATACACATGGCCAAAACTGGGTCAAATGGGGACAGTGATTCCTCATTTTTCAACAGATCTTTTCCGTAAAAAGGAAGGGACAGGACTGTAAGTCTTTCTTTTCTGAGGGTGTCAAGCATTTTTCTATAAACAGTGACCATTTTTTGTCAAATTTGCTGCAAGTCCGCGTGGACTGTGTCCTGGAGTCTATTTTTTCTTGAAAGAGAAGTGACTTAAGATTTTTGATTGTCTCAGATACGGATGGGGGGACAGGGGATATCCAATGGAACAAAATGCTTCTACGGGCAATCAATAGCGCCAGCAGCGTCCAGTAAAAGGTGTCTTGAGGAATCCCTGTGGCGGGCGACACGGGGTTAGCGATTCGCGGGGCGAAGCCAAACAACAGGAGCATGGGGTCCTTGTCGGGGAGGAAGCCTGTGACACTGTGAATAAATTGTAGGATCGAGGACCAAAAGGTAGCAATCTGTGGACAGGACCAAAGACGATGAAATAGGGAAGGTTTATGCAAAGAGCACCACGGGCAGCCAGGTCTTGTACTAGGAGGATGATTCATCGAGAACGGGTAGTAGGCCCTATGCATGATTTTAAACTGTGTTTCCCTCCAAGACTCACAAGGAGTGATACGAGTAGTCAGGCGATAACCGCTAAGGATGTTATCCAGGTCTACATGCAAAGGGAAATCTTTCAGCCAGTTGGACATCGACGTGTGCCTGAGTGGTTTCGTGAATTTGTCATTCAGAGGGCGATAAATATCTGAGATGGAGTACCTGTTGTTTGCAATAAGCTTATCAATGAAAGATGATTGAAATCTGATGTCCTTTTTCGGGCAGATCTTATTGATGAAGTTTGTAAATTGCATGACATATAAAAAGTGGTGAGGAGGAAGGTCGAATTCCTGTTGTATTAGTGCAAAGGATTTAAGAGCGTTTGCTCCAGTGTAGAAGGAAGGAGCGGTCCTTAGACCTTTGTCTCTCCATTTGGAGAAAGGTTCATATTGTAAACCCAGTGAGAACATTGGATTACCGTGTATTGGAAGAAAGTTAGATACTAAGGGCGATAGTCCCAATTTTTTTCGAATTTCCCTCCAGGCGATTATCGTGTCTCTGAATAAAATGCTTTGTTTTATGTGGCCTGGGATGTGTTGTAGCGAGCTGTGAAGAAGGGCGGTCAGGTTGTAGGGGTTAACCATACTCGATTCCAGCTCAAAGTTGGAATATTTGGAGGACTCCAAGATCCAGTCTATACCGACCCTCAGTAGACATGCCAAATTGTAGGCTCTGATATTTGGAAGATTTATGCCACCCTCGCTCCTCGGGAGATACAGCTTGTGCAGCGCTACTCTCGGCTTTCCCTTCTTCCAAATGAAATTAACTATCGCCTTATTGAGGATTTGAATATCTTTGTGTTTAAGTAATAGAGGCAGCGTCTGCAAAGGATAGAGGAGGCGAGCAAAGCTGACCATTTTAAAAAGTGCTCCTCTCCCGAAGAGCGAAAGCGGCAAGTTAGACCACAGTTCCAATTCACCCACAATTTTAGAGATCAGAGGAGGATAGTTAAGATAGTAAAGAGAAGAAGGTTCCCTACCAATCCTTATGCCCAGGTAAGTGATATATTTCTCGTTGACTCGAAAAGGGGAAGGGGGAAGCCGGGAGCGCGACGTAGTAGAGCCGAGAGGGAGTATTTCGCTTTTGGCGAAGTTTATCCTTAGACCAGAGCATTTGCGGAAAGAGTCAAAAATAGATTGGATGGCGGGGATATCGGTCAAGGGGGCAATGGAGAAAATCAAGATGTCATCCGCAAAGAGAGCAACCTTTATGTCGCTGTGGGAGGAAGGGATTCCATGAATGGACGAAGTGGCATTGAGATATCTCGATAAGGGTTCGATGGCTAAGTTGAAAAGTAAGGGGGATAGGGGACACCCTTGTCTTGTGCCTTTAAATAACCTTATGGGATTTGATTGGACTCCCGCGGCTACGACCGTGGCGGAGGGGGCAGAGTAAAGATTTTGGATGAAATGATAGAAGGGGCCTGAGATTCCAAATTTTTCCATGACCAAAAACAACCACTGGAAGCTTACATTATCAAAAGCCTTTTCGGCATCAAGGGTAATTATAGTAGTATTGGCTAAAGGGTATTGTTTTGAGTACTCCAGGACGGCTAATACTTTTCTCAAATTTGAAGCTGCAGACCTGCCTTTAGTGAAGCCTGACTGAGCAGGATGGATTATGGAGGGCATAAAGTTCGCTAACCGGGACGCAATTATCTTGGATAGTATCTTGGAATCTACGTTCAATAGAGATATGGGACGGTAGGACCCAGGGTCCCTCGGGTCTTTACCTTTCTTAGTTATAAGTTTAATGGTCGCTTGGTGTCCCGTCGGAAGGAAAGGGCCTCCATCCCAAATGGTATTATATAATAGCAATAAGGATGGGGCGATGTCTTCTCGTAACATTTTGTAAAATTCGGGAGTATACCCATCCGGGCCAGGGGACTTGCAATTAGAAAGATTCCGGATGGTATCTACAATTTCTTTTTCCGAAATTGGAGCATTCAGGATAGCTAGGTGTTCAGGGTCCATAAAGGGCATTACAGTAGAGTCTAGCCAATTATGGGCAGCTTCCATGTCTATCGGTTCCTGTGCATACAGATTAGTGAAAAAGGTTTCCAGCGTCTTGTTGACATCTCTAGGGGAGGTGGACATTGAGCCATCTGGATTTTGGAGTGTGGATATATGTGTGGGAGTATAAGCGCCTCTGGTGAGGTTTGCCATGAGCTTACCTGCCTTATTTCCAAACTTATGGTAGCGCAATTTTAGTGTGGATAGCCCCATCTGTTCTACTCTTTCCGCCCACGTGTCAAATAGGTTTCTAGCTTCCAACCACAACTTGCGGTTTGCAGCTGAGTTATGAGCATTCAGGCGAGCCTGAGCTGCTTGCACCCTGTTACTGGCCTCGCGATATTTTGCCTGCGCATCCTTCTTATAAGCAGACGCAAATGAAATGATCTTGCCTCTCAAGAAGGATTTACCCGCCTCCCAGAACAGATTAGGGTTGTTCTTGTGGTCATTGTTGTTGAGGGAATAGTCTGACCACGCCCCGGTCAGCATATGTTTAAAGTTTTCGTTTTGAGTTAAATATGCCGGGAACTTCCACTGCCTATGCTCCGACTGGATTTGAAGGTTGGTAAGGGTGACCGAGATTGGAGCATGGTCCGAAATGACCATTTCGTGTATGCATGTCTCTCCAAGTTTGTGGAGCAGTGAGTGGGTGGATAGAAAGTAATCGAGCCTAGCAAAAGATTGATGAGCTGGGGAGTAGAATGTAAAATCTTTATCTAGGGGACGTTGCAAACGCCAGACATCCACAAGGCTGAGAGCTTGTGCCATATGGTAAAGGTGGGTATGGTGAATTTGTTTACTCATTTTTTGGGGAGGGTGAGATCTAGTTCTGTCTTCTTGGTCATTGAAAGTGGAGTTAAAATCCCCCCCAATGAGGTGAGGGACGCCACATTCCCGCACTAGTTTGGTCGTTAAGTCAGTAAAGTACGCCTGGTCTGGGGAGTTCGGAGCGTATACGTTGGTCAGCCTAATGTCGCTCGTTGGGAACTTAAGAAGAACGGACACAAATCTACCTTACTCATCTTTGTCAACTGAAACTAGATCATACGTCAAGTTCTTGTGAAAGAGAATAATCGTACCTGCCTTGCGACCCTGGGAGGCCGAGCCTACTACCTCCCCCACCCATAGCTTCTTCATACGAAGAAAATCACTTTCTGCTAAATGGGATTCCTGCAGTAGAGCTATGTCAGATTTCAATCTTTTTAAATGCCTGAGGACCTTCATACGTTTTGCCGGGGAACGAAGTCCTTTAACATTCCACGACGTTATCCGAATTGCGTGCATTTAATAGTGGAAAGAGGGATGAGGGGAACTATGACATAGTGTAAATATACCTGTCAAGTGGAAACACCAGATTAGAGTCTCACTGTTGTGTTTAGTTCGGGGACTTCGGCCATGTGATCGGAGGAACCAACTTTTCCTAAGGAAAAAGAGTACAAGAAAGTAAAAGTAGAAAAAGAGGGAACATAGAGTAACTAAAACAAAAACATATGAAACATCATGAGACTTCACTTTTTTCCGCATGCAATTTCGCCACCGGAAATCCGTAAGCCCGCTAGGTGTAACTTGCACCTATGACGCTAGGCGCTGCTCAGCCAAAAGGATAGGTCATCGCGCTGGGAGAAGTCTAAACTTCCCTCCCATTGCACCTGACCTCTAGGATGCCCTCAGTAGGGAAGCCTGTGTTGAAATTGCAGTAAGGGAAATAATCCCGCAAAAGAGACTAGGAACAAGAACTAAGTCAACAACATTTAGTGAAAATAAATCAAACTGTGAACTTGTAACCCAAGACATTAAGCACATAGGAATAAAAAAAAAAACAAAGAAAAAACTACTCAATTGTCCTGGGGAGTCATGGGTTATCCGTGTGAGGAGAGCCTAAAATTTAGCTGGAGACCTTCCCCTAAGACTGGAATATTCCATGAGACGAATCCTCCTAATGAGCACAATAGCCCGAGGGCAAAGAGATTGAAATCAATAGCATAAGGATTATTCAGCTAGCATCTGCTGGATCCGACGCGATTGATGACTTTAGACGTTTGGGTGGGTCCTTCCTAGGGCTCCTTTGTTCCCGAGGTCCTTGCCCGACCTTGTCAGCATAAGAAGTAGGAGCATTGGGATTAGGTGAGAGTGATTTTAGGAAGGCGTGAGCCTTGTCCAGGGATTGCAGGGTGATTTGTACCCCGTCCGGGGATTGCAGGCGTAGTACCGCAGGGTATGCTAATGTGAAGCGAATGCCCCTTTTGTACAGCTCCGCACATATTGGTTGAAATTCCTTGCGTTTGCGGGACACTTCTACCGAGTAATCTGCAAAAATCAACAGTTTGTGTCCCTCTAGTATCAGTGATCGAGCTTTGCGAAAATTCTGCAGGATATCTGATCGGTCTGCGTAATTTAGGAATTTAGCAATCACCGGCCTCGGGCGTTTCCGATCATCAGATGGAGCCCCCATTCTGTGAGCTCTCTCAACCGTGCATCTGCGATTGATACCCAGCGCCTCGGGGATATTGGTAGTGCAGAGGTCAATCAGAGAGCCATGTTTAAAGGATTCGGGAAGACCAATAATTCTTAAATTATTTCTCCTGGATCGGTTCTCGAGGTCCTCCAAACGATCGTGCATATGTTGCTGGTCCTGGATGAACCTTTCCAATGCCCCGTTCATGCTGTATTGGTCATCCTCCAGTGAGGATACTCGTTGTTCTACATCAGTCAGTCTGTGTGAGTGCTCTCCCATCTCTTTCCTCAGCTGCTGTATGCCCTCTGCCACCGCCTTGGTCACTGCAGCGGTTATCGTAGGGGATAGTAATGAGGCTACTGCCTGAGCAATCCTGGCGTGAGAGCTGTCTGGCTCCAGGTTTTTGGCCATTGATACATCCATAGCCTCTTGCGGGGTCTCAGTGTTTGGTGGGCTGTTCTGGGGATTAGGCTGCTGAGCGTTCTGTGTGTGAGGGGAGACTCGCGCTGCGGCGGCCATCTTGTCTGCGCTCACAGCCTGTGCTGGGGGAGAAGGATCACCTACGGTGTTGCCGGAGCTCGGTCTCGGCTGTGTTAGGAACCGGTCCATCCGCGGTGGCACAGGGGAGGTGAGGTGACCTCTGTGAGGCAGTATACGAGCAGCGATCAGATTTTGTAAGCCGGTTACTGAGCGGGTTCCACGGAGCCTCCGATCCCCTGTCCTTCACATACGGCGCCGGAACCGGAAGTTGAGACATTTGTCTTCAACAGCATGGGGTCAAGGTGCTTTGCAAGGGGTTCTCCCCTAGCAAGAAGCCCTTTGAGGGCATGTGACATGGTATGGTTCAGGAGAGGAGGCACACACTTGTCCCTTACCTTTCCTGACCTGTAAGGATAAGTCTCACACCCTCCTGTTCGGGTTGCAAAACAACATGCAAACATGTATCAATGCAAAATAAAGTTTTTTTTAAAAGGCCACTTTTTCAGGAGCAGTGATTTTAATAATGCTTAAAGTGAAATAATAAAAATGAAATATTCCTTTGTCTGGAGGTCCCCTTAGTCTGCCTGTAAAGTGGCACATCATTCTTGTGTGTTTTACTGTGCCACAGCAAAATTCCATTTAAAATTGCTTGCAGTTGTAATGTATTGTAAGATCTATGATAAAATCAGTGTGGGCTCCGACCCCCCAGACCATAACAGGCCTTTTGGGTCCACGTCAAAATGTAAAAAAAAAACAAACAGAGTGAGGCCTCCAAAATCCATACCGGGCCCTTTGGGCCTCATCCCCACAACCCTTGCTAGGTGGTTGTGGGGGTCTGGGGGCTTATCGGAATCTGGAAGCCCCCTTTAACAAGGATGTCCCCAGATCTCACACCCTATGTGAATGGATATGTGGTACATCATACCCCTACACCCATTCACCAAAAAGAAAGTAAAAAAAGACAGGACGGTGACATAAGCGGGTGACCCCATCTCCCCTCTGATGTTGCATATATTGTCCCTATAAATTTTTTTTTTACAATGTTGGCAACTATGATTATATGGTATTTAGTGGGGCTGATTTACTAAGGAGTGTTCACTTTGTAAAGTGAATGTTAATAAATAAGGTATACCTACCTTCACTTTAAATACATAGACATGTGTAAGGGAAATTAAAAAATAAATAAATAACTTCATGCTAGTACATGATTGGATGATTTATTTTCACCTTTTTTTATTAAGTTCAGCGAACACTCAACCAGTCTAAGTGAACAGCCTCTAGTTCTTTTTTAAATCAAGTGTGTATTATTATATTGTAACCATAATTAAATTTTTTGTCATACTGTGCTCTATATTCAATTTTGTTTATCTAATAGTCATTACACATCCTCATTTTAGGTTGTAGATGGAACTTTTTTTTATATTTTTTGGGGCTATTTAGAAATAAGGACTAATGAAAGAAACTTCCTATACATAATTTTAAAGCACTTTTACATTCTTGCTATATATTTTTTCCCCCCAGAAAACATTGTTAAACAGTGAAAGCAAGGTCCCAATGGGATGTATTAAATTGGATTGTCTTGTATAGGTATATCATGTCCTTGTGTTGTGTGAACTGGTTATTGACTCTTTGCTGCTTTAAACCATAAATAAGCTCTACAGATTTCACAGATATATTGGTCTGTTTGAGGAAGGAAATTGAGCAGCATATGTCTGAATGGTTAATTGACTTAATTGCTGTTAGTAAGGCTATTAGCACACTTGATCCGCCCCAATGACCACAATACTTTATTAATGGTGTTCATTTTATTTGGATGTCAAGCTCCAGTTACCATTACAGGGACATTTCCAATTGCTGATTAGCTCATAAATATATAATGATAGTTATGGGCTAAATAAAGCCAAGAAGCATTAATAATGAACTGCATTCCTCTAACTACTTTTTAAGAGAAGATGGAAAGTTTCTTTAAAAGGGGTCTACTATTCTGAAATGCAAATCATCTTTCACTTGTTTATTTTTTAATGATGCCTCATACACTTTATTTTTTTCCAGCAAAGAGTTAAAAAGCAAACAACTGTGCACATACCTCCAGAGCAAACGTAGCCTGGATGTCACAGTTGCTTCTTATATATTGTAATCCTAAATTATTGCGTATCTTTACAATGGTTATAACTCAACACATTTACTCACAATAAGCTGCCTGTTCAATTGATCTTGATTAAATAATATCTAATTTCTAAAAGCTGGTTAATTCAGATTTCTATTTTTTTTTATTTTTTTTAGGTAGACAAAACACCTAGGCCCAGATTCATAAAGCAATTACGCCTGTCTAACTGGTGTTAGACAGGAGTAATTTCAAATTTTGTGCGCCGTATCACTAGTTTGAATCCTCAAACCATGATACGGCGGCTTCGGGCTTCGATCCGAGAGGCTTACGTCTTCGTAAGCCTTCGGATCTACGCTGCGATATTTTTGCGGCCGCTGGGAGGAGTTCGCGTCGTTTTCATGCGTCGGGATATGCAAATGTGTTTTTACGGCGATCCACGAAGATACGAGCGGTCTTCGCAATCGCTTACGTCTGTTTTTTTTTACGTACTGTTAGACCAGCTTTTTGCTGGTCAAACGGTGCGTAGCCCATGTTAAGTATGGCCGTCGTTCCCGCGTCGAATTTAAATTTTTTTATTTTTTTTGCGTAACTCGTTCGGGAATAGAAATGTCCATAAACGACGCTACTCAAACAACGAATGACGTAACGACGTGATTTTGCGCAATGCACGGCGGGAAATTTGCGAACGGAGCATGCGCAGTTCGATCGCCACGGGAACGCGCCTATTTTAAATCCTTCACGCCCCCTACTCGTCTATATGGATTGCGACGGGAGAAATACACTACGCCGCCGTCGTTTACTGGACAAAATCTACCTGGATTCCACCTAGAGCCAGGTAAGAAACGGCGGCGTAGTGTATTTCTGATACGCTACAAGAATCCAATTCTCTCTGAATCTGGGCCCTAGTGTGTTTTATGTAGAGCAGCCAGGGATATTTCAATGAATATATAAGGTGTATGATATAAGTCCATGCATTTTGACATCACTTATTGACTATTTTTGTAATCTAAAAGTAGTGATACTAGGCACATCACAAGATTTCTTCCGTGATTACACACCCAGATCCCAACGTGTGCAGAGATTTTTTGCTCTGGAACACTTTTAACCACTAGCAGGCTGAGAGTGATTGTCACGGAAGCAAGCCACTGCTGCGTGTTTTATTAGAAACATGCATCACACAGGGCTTCTGATGTTGCAGTTCTGAACTTTGAGTAACACTCCCTGCCACACTCAGACAGGAATGCAACATATTGCAAAACAGATGAAAAAGGCAACAGTAAAATTAGAAAGGGACTAAAGTGAAAAATACTAAGCAGTAATCCTGATCTTTTGTTTGCAGATTAAGTTTTCTGATGTATCAGAGTTACCGGGTATCAAAATTTTGAATCTCTCAGTAACCTTATTAGTTTTCATGTCAACAAAAGCTCAGAGCTGCAAATGGAGCTACAGTATCTTTTCTGTAGAGAACTTTTGCAGAATTAACACAGCAAATAAAAGGATCAGGTAGGTGTGCTGAAGGGGTGTTGAAGCATTTTATTAGGTTGTAGTGGATTTAACCTTAATGTTAATTACCTTAAATACATCTATATTTCCATCTGACTAGGATTGACAATTTGATAACTAACATATAAATAAACAAATAAAAATTACAATTCATTGGAGGCCAAATATGTATCTTATGCATATAAACATTAGGAGTTCTGTTGTGTCCCATCAGTTGTCTGGACATTGTAGTATTGGTGTGTGTGATGTCTACCCAACTGACATCTTTCTTTCCTGGCCCACCTCATGTCAGCACCAAACAGTTAACACCTCCTTGGAAGTCCCACGTGACCACCTGTACCTAGCTGAATAAAAGACAGCCCCTCCCCCAACTAGGATGTTCTTCTTTTTTTGCTCTGCTCCAGGCCACCTGTTGATTGCAGTTTGTAAGTAATTTCTTTGCTGCATCCCCCCCATGCCGAACCTACCCATCCATGTTCAGCCTCTCATGAAGTTGGAAGACCCTGAATGCTGAAGGTAAATCCTTCTAAAAACTGGGTGCCTTTTTGTGTCAAGGCCACGGACAAAATGATGCTTAAACAGCATTGATATTCTACAGATGTGGTATTATAAGGGCCCTGCAATGTCACCATTGTCTCTCCCTTTTTTTTCCCTGTCCTTATATGCAGTGCACCGGACTGCTCTCTTGGCTTTATTGTCAGTCTGAGAGCAGCTGTGAATGGTGTCACAGGGGGTAGGGAGATGGGCAGCACGGGATGGGAACCACCAGATGCCATGCAATGGTGTGATGCTAGAAACATAGAATCATCTGGGGGCTTTTCTCATTGGTTTTTCTAGTACTTAAGGCAGGAGACTTCTGGTCTGTTTCATTTTGAAGGAATCAAATGTGTTCCTACACACCAAGAGGTTTAAGATGGAGTCCATGCAGACAGTCACAGGGACAGTTCAACAGGAGGACTAGTTGGTATCATATATCCATGTACCGATCAATGCTGAGCACCATAGGTGTGTCAGATTTGCAGTGGCCAGATGTCACTTCCAGTTCAGGTGTCTGCCTTTTACAGAATTGGCACAGCCCCAGGGATCTTTTTGAAGATCTTGCTGGCACTCGGGGAACCTTGGGCTAGGTGGTACATGGGGGCATTTTCAAATTGCCTTTTTTAACCTATGAGCTTGGTTGTGTTGCCATATGGTTTTTGGTAATCTAAATTAGATACAGATAGGTATGTATATATATATATATATATATATATATATATATATATATATATATATATATATACTGTATATATATATATATATATATATATATATATATATGAATATATGTATGTTGTGATTATAAATATTAATTTCTCTTAGTAGTGGCATTTGGCATAGTGGTCATTTAGCTTGCTAATTCATGGCATTTAGCACATAGTAAAGCCTTTTCATAGTCACTAGACATTGTGGAGTCAGTGGGTTAAACCACTGTCTGCGACTGACCCCATGCTGCGATGTGCAATGCAGATAGCCCCACTTATAATTCAGGAAAGGGGGCAGACTAATGTAGTCAGGTCTCCAATCCTGACCCTAGCTAGGCCAACCAATGGGAAGTCAGCATAGAGAGATATACTCCACAGCTTAGGGAAAAGGAACTCACTTTTATGAAGTCATGACCTTAAGGATGGGTCTAAAAAGGGTAAATATGGTATAGGCCTTGTATACTTACTTACATATAGCAACTACACTCTCTTGTACTCTAATGTTGTATATATTTTTATGTTTGTACTCTGTTTTAGAGGAATATGCTGTATCTTCCTCCATGTAAATGTTTGTACTTTAAACATACGGTTCCCTGCTTGTTTGGGACTGTGTGATAGATTAGACTTTGTATAAGCTCTAATAAATGTTTTTTACATTGAAGCTTTTAATTCTGGTCAAAGAACTCTTTTATTCAACTCATATCATATCTTTATGATATTAAATCTTAAAATATAGATTTTATAGGTAACAGTTGTCTATGGGTCAGAAAATTGTTGTGCCTGTCATGTACCTGGTGGTTAGAGTTAGAATTGCAGAGGAAGGCCTCCCTTATAGCTCCCACTGGTAAGGTAACAGAAGGCACAGGAGTGAGTAGTGGTACGAGGGCCTGGCAGGATCAACAGCGGAGGAAGTTAGTCCAGAAGTCCAGGAATCCCTTGCAGGAGACAGGAACAAGAGGGTAGACCGGAGCTGGAGTACTGTACTGGAACCAGGAACCGCTGGTAGTTTAGCAGGCTGGAACTAAAGTGCTGGACTTGAACAGGAAACAGGACAGCTGACAGGTGAGCAGGCTGGAACCGGAGTACTGGACTGGAACCAGAAACAGACTGGAGTACACTGAGAGTAGTCAGGCAGACTGGGGTAAGATATCAGGCAGTCAGCAAAGGAACCAGAGGAACAAACAGGAGAGTAGTCAAAAGCAGGCCGGAGGTCAGGTGCAGGCAGATAGCGGGGATCATCACAGATAGGATAGCCGGGTATTCACAGATAAGTCTCAGATCAGGTTTAACCACTTAAGACCCGGACCTTTAGTCAGCTAAAGGACCGGCCAGGTTTTGTGATTCGGCACTGCGTCGTTTTAACAGAAAATTGCGCGGTCGTGCGACGTGGCTCCCAAACAAAATTGGCGTCCTTTTTTTCCCACAAATAGAGCTTTCTTTTAGTGGTATTTGATCACCTCTGCAGTTTTTATTTTTTGCGCTATAAACAAAAATAGAGCAGCAATTTTGAAAAAAATCTATATTTTTTGCTATAATAAATATCCCCAAAAATATATAATATATATATATATATATATATATATATATATATATATATATATATAATATATAGGCCGATACGTACTCTTCTACCTATTTTTGGTAAAAAAAATCGCAATAAGCGTTTATCGGTTGGTTTGCGCAAAATTTATAGCGTTTACAAAATAGGGGATAGTTTTATTGCATTTTTATTATTATTATTTTTTTACGACTAATGGCGGCGATTAGTGTTTTTTTTTTCGTGACTGCGACATTATGGCGGACACTGCGCACAATTTAGACACATTTTTGGGACAATTGTCATTTTCACAGCAAAAAATGCATTTAAAATGCATTGCTTATTGTGAAAATGACTTTTGCAGTATGGGAGTTAACCACAAGGGGGCGCTGAAGGGGTTATGTGTGACCTAATGTGTGTTTACAACTGTAGGGGGGTGTGGCTGTAGGTTTGACATCATCGATTATGTATCCATATAAAAGGGATCACACAATCGATGACGCCGCCACAGTGAAGAACGGGGAAGCCATGTTTACACGCGGCTCTCCTCGTTCTTCAGTGCCGGGGACCGGTCGCCGAACTCCAGCAGTGATCGGATCCGTGAGTCCCGCGGTCCCAGTCCCGGAGTCCCGCGGCGCGCTCCCGTGACCCACGACTGGGTACTAGCACAGGACGTACCTGTACGTGCATGTGCCCAGCCGTGCCATTCTGCCGACGTATATGTGTAGGAGGCGGTCCTTAAGTGGTTAAGCACATGGAACGCTGTAGAGAAGACAGCGAAGACTGTATGTGACAGGCAGGTTTAAATAGCCCTCATGGCACCAACAGAGGTGAGCATGCGTGTGCGCATGTGCATGCGCAATGGTGCCTGCGAACGTTAGCCTGGAGCGCCTGGTATGGGCAGGATACAGTGCCTATACAAATTTAACAAGAACTTTTAAAATTTGGAATTTTGAACATTGCCACTGTGATTCTTTTGGAGGCATGCCTCTTAGTCCAGGAGATAGGATGATTCTTATGCCAGTCTCTGGGGCTTGGGTGTCCATAAACTGAAGATACAAGTGCAAGGCCATTGGAACGCTCTAGGGTGCAGACTCTCCAAGTATCTTGAATGAAAAAAAAGTATTTTCTAGCAGTGCAAGCCTTTCAGGATCTTCAAGGGGGTTGAGTAAATGTTGACAAGACAGTAGTAGCCTACATTACCTGACAAAGGGACACCAAAAGTATTTTCTTGTTACATCAAATAAACTTTTTGTGGGCTAGAGAATCATTTAATCAGGTAAGGTTCATCTTCTTGCCTGGGAAGCAAAATCAAATTATTGGTTTGGTTAGGAAGAATATTTTTTCTACAAGTGCCTCATACAAATAGTGCCCCTATGGGGCATCGTGGTGTTCTGTTGAGAACTGCCCGGCTATGGAATAGTGCCCGGGTGGAACTGTGCATGTGCCGCATGGAGCCCCAGGACAGCTGACTTTTACGATCAGCTGTTGTCTCACATTGTCAAGGCATGTTCATGTAGGTGAGGGGTAGATATTTACACAAAGGGGGTGGATTTTTTAATGATGGGCAGTGCTGGGGTGGAATTATTATCAATGGCCCTACAAATCTGCAAAATAAATCTTTATCTAAAATAGAAAAAGCCACCCTATAATTGACTAAACACGCCACGCAAGCATCCAGGAAGAAAAGCAGATAAAGATTTATTTTGCAGATTTGTTTTGCCATCGATAATAATTCCGCCCCAGCACTGCCAATCATTGAAAAATCCGCCCTCTTCATGTAAATACCCACCCCTCACCTACATGAAAGTGCCTTGGCACTGAGCGTCAACAGCTGATCATAAACTCAGCTGTTCTGCGGCTCCTTACTGCGCATACGTGGCACATCCGACCATTTCTCGATAGTGAGCACTCCTCGACAGAACACCAGCAGTAGTTCTCAGGGAGACTTCACTGAACATGCAGCTTCTAATATTTGCAACTAGGGATGAGCCGAAACCCCCGCATCGGTTCGCACCAGAACCATCGAACAGACCGACCGTTCGCGTGAACATTTAGAACCCGATTGAAGTCTATGGGACTCGAACGTTTGAATTCAAAAATGCTTGTTTTAAAGACCAATATTCAAGTTATTGTTGGAAAACGTCTTTGAGAACCCAGGTCTTGCCCCAGGGAACATGTATCAACGGAAAAAAGTTTAAAAACCGGTCGTTTTTTCAGGAGCAGGACTCCTGAAAAAATAACCGTTTTTAAAACTTTTTTTTCCATCGATACATGTTCCCTCAGGCAAGACCCGGGTTCTCAAAGACGTTTTCACAGGCAAACTATAGACACCCAGCAGGTACAATATTTAAAGGAATTTTTCTTTTTTTTTTTAAGTTAAGCATCATTAAACTCACTGCTCCAGGAGCAGTGATTTTATTGATGCTTAAATAAAAAAATAATAATAATTCCTTTAAATATTGCACAATCACCTGACTGCCAGTAAATTAGGAAGAACTGATCTATCTAAGCTATACAGTGTATAAATATATGTACAACTCCTAGGGATGTATATATATTCTGTACACACTGTGTAAATTAAGCTAAACTGACTAGCCTGCCTGCCTGCTCTATCTAGCTATATAAAAAGACTATCTCTCTGTCTCTCTGACTGCTTTCATTAACAAGCCGGAACACACTACACAAGGCCACCCAGCAGGCAGCCTTATATAGTGTGGGGCGTGTGCTAAAGCCCTGAGCCATAATTGGCCAAAGCCACCCAGGCTTTGACCAAATATGGCTCTTCGTTTTTTGCACGCTGTGATTGGCCAAGCATGCGGGACATACAGCATGCTTGGCCAATCATCAGCGCGCAATGCCGCAGTGAATTATGGGCCATTTTGCGTCACTCGAATTTGGCGCGAACGACCACATTTGTTCGAATTTCGTCGAACGTACGAACATACATTGTTTGAGTCGAACATGCGTTCGTATCGAACGCGAAGCTCATCCCTATTTGCAACAGGATACCAATGCAAAGACTCCATCATACATGATAGGTTCACAGTGCCATGGAATTTTCTGTTTGATCTTTGTCTCTGGTCAAATAACAGTTTTTATTGCAAGGTCAGTAACAGCACCCCAATCCAATGAGACTACTTTTAATAGCCTAGCTATGGAATAGGCTACACTAGAGGTACAGGGATTTTCACCTGAGGTTGTTGAGACCTTGGTGACCATAAGATCATCAATGAACAATACATAGGAGAGGATATGAAAGAAATTTGTTTTTTGCTCAGTGAAAGCTTTCTCTCATGCGTCCCCTGCTCTAGCCAATATCCTTGACATTTTACAGTCAGCGCTAGAGGTTGGTCTGGCATAGAACTCCATTTAATGTACAGAAACGAAACACAAAGTGGCGCCTTCTAAGCGTAGCAGTTCCCCGCTGACGCTGCCGCCTTTGCGGCAAGGAAGACCCTGTGACCCAGCGCAGCTGATGATCACCACCACCCGGATCCCCGTGGATGACAGCATATATTTACCTATGCCTGATTTTACACCTTGTCTGTGAGTAAGCTTTTTATACATCCTTATATGTCTTAATTAAAATACTTAACTGCTACGCTTAGAAGGCGCCGCTTTGTGTTTCTTTTCGTTATACTACAGATTACTTCATCTGTCAGCTGGCTGCCATCAAGCGATGCTATATTTACCACAGTGTTTATGGACTATTGATATGGACTATAGCATATCCATTTAAACACCTATTTGAAATCTGGTCATATCTCCCTTCCTCATTTTCCCCTTCCCCCCGCCTCCCTGCCAGGATTTAATTATTCTACACAGGTTTTCATTGGGACTGCGCTTAATTAGTTGTTTTTTATTTAATGTACAGATCTCTACTTAAAGGGGTTGTAAAGACAAAAATATTTTCCTCTTAAATTAAAGTCTGACAGTAGCTGATAAAGTAAAAAGTAATGTTTTGCATTATAACTAGTTTGATACCTGTTGAAATCGAGCCGTTTTATTCACCTCCCTCACTCCTGAATCGTTATTCTCACTGACTTCCTGGTTTGCGGTGCGCATTCATTCTTGCTACATCACGGCCTAATGGAAACTACAGTTCCCATTAGGCTTAGCCTCCATGCCTGTGAGGGATAATAGAGCATCTTCTCGCAGGGCTGTAGTCATAGGGAGGAGTGAGCAAATTCTGCTTTCCACCATGCAAAACGGCTCAGATGCTGGTGGAAAGCAAGACAAGGAGAGACAGGAAATTGCATTTTCAAACCTGGATTACTGTATTTTGGAGGTCAAAAGGAAAAACGAGGTAAGTGATATTTAAATGCTCTAGCTTACAGCAATCAATTGATCTAATAAAAAACAAACCTTTTGTGTTCCTTTAATCTTTTCACAGGCTGCAGATGGGCGCAAAAGCCAGTGACCAGATGCTTCTTCTAGATGACAATATATTATTTCCCATTGAAATACCTCACAGAAAAACTAGTTCTCACAACAGCAATTACTTCAGACATAAGGATGTTGTAGATTGCAACACTTTCCTGCAAGGGCAATTTGGTGTCTTTTTTTTCTGTTATTTTTTTTACCAGAGATAGGGATACCACAGCTATCAAAATTAAATTTTAAAGTGGTATCCAGTTTCCAGAAAAACTGGGAAGTAGTCCCTCCAAATTTCACACGAGTCACTGAGTGCACAACAGTAAAGCCGCGTATACACGATCGGTTCAAACCGATGAAAATGGACTGAAGTTCGTTTTCATCGGTCCAAACCGATCGTGTGTAGGCCCCATCGGTCCGTTATTTCTTCGGTCCAAAAACAGATGGCTTGCTTTAAAATTGAATCGATGGACGGCTAACCGATAGGTCAAAACTGATCGTTAGTACGCACGAGCATCGGTTAAAAATCCACGCATGCTCAGAATCAAGTCGACGCATGCTTGGAAGCATTCAACTTTGTTTTTTTTCATCACGTCGTTGTGTTTTACGTCACCGCATTCTGACACGATCAGTTCATGAATCGATGGTGTGTAGGCACATCAGTCCATCAGTCAGCTTTATTGGTGAACCGATGAAAACGGTCCGTCGGACCGTTCTCATCGGATGGACCGATCGTGTGTACAGGGCTTCAGACTTCAGTTTTCTTACACATGGACGAGTTATTAACAGTGTACTTGGTCAAAAGAGAAAAGTGTACAATGTTTTCATTTAGACATCAGGCCCTCAAGAGTCATCCACTTTTGGGTTACCAGGGTGATTAGATTGGCATGCAGGACGTACGCTTTTCTGCTCTGAAACTATTGCAAGTCTATTTGACTAGAGGGGTGGCAGTCTTTGGAGCAGTTATGCGAGGATTGCTTGGAAGATATAGGTAAGGGCTAGATTGAAGGTCTGGTGCTGCCTTCATTCAACCTTACAAACAAAACATGCGACCAGCAAGTTTGGGACAAGAAAGATCAATTCTTTATGGCTTTAGCAGCTTTTCTTTGATTGTCAGTGTCTCTTTTCATTTGTTATCTCCTGCCCTATACTAGCTTTGGTATGTCCCGTTGTGTCCTGACGTAAAGTGGGCCAGGAAAATAGAAAATTGTTAGCAAATGCTTACTGTAATTTTCCTTTCCTGGCCCATCCTCACGTCAGCACAGGACTCCCTCCCTGGTCACAGGTAAAGTTATTGGACATCCTAGTTGGGGGAAGGGCTGTCTTTTATTCAGCTAGGTACAGGTGGTCATGTGGGGCTTCGGAGGAGGTGTTAACCATTGTGTGCTAACGTGAGGATGGGCCAGGAAAGGAAAAATGACAGTAAGCATTTAATAACACTTTTCCATTTTCAATACATCAGTAAAACCACTGTCTATGAGAATACCTCAGATACCACTGAGTTATGGAATATGAACCAGAGATGAGAGCTTGAGATCTATCAAAGTTCATTTTTATTTCAAATACAATAAGACTTACATATGTGTATTATTTTCTAGACTGTTCTACAACAGGTTTATGACAGTCATTTACAACCAGGCCCATTAGAACTATTTTGTGTGATCTGCATTCCATCTAAAGTTATCTTCTTTGTGTCAAATTGTGTTTTAATTATACTACTACCTGCTAGACCGTCCCAGCAGACAGATTCGATCGTGTGTACGGGCGAGCCGACGGATTTGGCCACCCGACAGATTTCAAAGCATGCTTTGAAATCTATCGGGTGGGAACCCGTCCGCTTGACATGTCTGCTGGTTAGTACACTTACCAGCAGACATGTCGTCTCGCACCGGCACCGAATGGATTCGGCGCATGCGCGGAAGTGTTTTACTTCCTGGTGCGGTGACGTGGCGGCGTCAACGTGACCGCCACGTCACCGACACGTCAGCTGGCGGGGATTTTGGTTTGCTCGTCTGTACACGCGAGCAAACCAAAATCCAAAGAGACAGATTTGTTCAAATCGGTCGGACAGACCGTTTTGAACAAATCTATTGCCTCGTGTGTACGAGGCCTTACTTTTTGCTATAGTAAATATACCAATTAAAAAAAAAATCCTCAGTTTAGGCTGATATATATTCTTCTACATATTTTTGGTAAAAAAATAAAAATAAATAAAGCGTATATTGATTGGTTTGCACAAAATGTATAGTGTCAACAAACTATGGGAAACATTTATGGCATTTATATGGTGTTATTTTATTTACTAGTAATAGCAGTGATCTGCAATTTTTTGCGGTATTGCAACATTTTAGCGGACAGGTCGGACACTTTTGACACATTTTTGGGACCATTGACATTTACAGAGCGATCAGTGCTATAAATATGCACTAATTACTATGTAAATGTCACTGACAGGGAAGGGATTAACACTAAGGGTGATCAAGAGGTTAAATGTGTTCCCTATTGTGTGTTCTAACTGTGAGGAGGGTGGGACTAACTAGGAGATTTGACAGAGCGTAGTTTCTACTATGTAGAAACACACACTCTGTCACCTCTCCTCAGATAGCATGGAGATTTGTGTGTTTACACCTGCTGGACACGCACATCAGGTTCACGACTGTGCAGTGGGTGCGCTCATATGCCCTCTGGTGGCCCTCCTGGGTGGAGCCTTAATATACGGGATTTTGCCCAGGAGAGCCATGTCGCAGTATATCTGCATGACCCGGTCGGGAACCGGTTAATAAAACAGATGGTTTACAAGACAAAATATTTTAAAAATAGAAAATACTCCCAGCATCAACTGGATCCTCAAAGCAAACAGATTTATTGGTCTGAAAAGCCTTTAATTACCACAGTTATTTTATTTTCCATGCTTTGTTGAATAAGTAAGTCCTAGCAATCCTTACCTCAAAAGAGGAGCTTTCAAAAGTTGGATTTGCAGAGTAAGCTTAGGTCAAATTCTATAAAAGCATTATATAAAAGCATCATAGTTAGTGTATATTCTATAGTACATTTCTTCATAATCAGCACAACCAGAATCTGTTTGGGAGGTAATAAAATCAGGTCTTATTGACTGTGGCTATATAGATTTTTTGTAACGCATTCAATAAATTCAAGATTAAAAAAATGTTAATGTCTTTTAATTATTCAAATAACAATTCATTAATAAAAATGATAAATAGGTTCACCTAACACTTTAAAATAAATCACTAACAGCTTTCATCAACATATTGAATCCTCTGGGCCTGTTGTCTCCCAAATTTCTATCAGTGGCTCAACTAATACATGTATATATGCACAGAAAATACATTTGCATATTGAATGGAATAACACTTTATGCTTGTACTGGTTCTAAAACAGCATTTATAATTGTGATTTAAAAGCGTTGTATTTTTTGGAATTATATGGTGCTGCTACCTCCAGGTTTTTATTGTAAAATAATCTCATTAGTTTCAAAAAAATATGTTGCTTTATGAAGGTATACATATCTATCACTATCTCTTCTTTAGGTTCAACACCAGTCTACACTACTGTGATAATATTGCATTGTTTAATATTTTGAAATTGGTGGTTTACTCAGGAGATACAATTCTACTCTTTAGCTCTGGTGCAAATTTGGAGCTAGGCCTTTATTACTGCATAATTTTTGAAGAGTAACTGCACTATTTGTTAAGAAAAAAAATATTGTGCATTGCAGAGATTTTAACCACTTGCCGACCACCAAACGCAGATGTACGTCGACACAATGGCACCGGTATTCACATTGGCGTACCTGTACGTCTTTTTACATTTGCCACCCAGTGGCAGTGCTTCCACCGCGTGCCTTATGAGAGTGCTTGCGGGTCCCAGAAACTCGATGTTCCCAGGTGGCCCGTGATTGCGGTTGGCAAAGGCAGAACAGGGGGATGCCTTTGTAAACAAGGCATTCCCCTATTCTGCCTAGTGACACTGTCACTGATGGCTGTTACCTGTGATCGGGAATGGTCATCAGTGACATGTCACGTGTAGCCACGCCCCCTAACAGTAAGAATCACTCTCTAGCACTGACTTAACCCCTGCAGCGCCACCTAGAGGTTAACCCATTCACTGCCAGTGTCATTTTTACAGTAATCATTGCATTTATATAGCACTGATCGCTGTAAAAATGACAATGGTCCCAAAAATGTGTTCGCCATAAAGTCAGTCACAATAAAAATCACTGGTCACCGCCACTACTAGTGAAAAAATAAATATTAATAAAAATTCCATAAAAACTACCCCTGTTTTGTAGCTGCTATAACTTTTGCGCAAACTGATCAATAACGCTTATTGCTATTTTTTGTTACCAAAATATGTAGATGAATACGTATCGGCCTAAAGTGAGGGAAAACAAATGTTATATATGTTTTGGGGCTATTTATTATAGCAAAAAGTAAAAAATATTTTTGTTTTAAGCGCAAAAAAATCAAACCACAGAAGTGATCAAATACCACCAAAAGAAAGCTCTATTTGTGGGAAAAAAACAACGTTCATTTTGGTTGGGAGCCGCGTTGCACGACCACGCAATTGTCAGTTAAAATTACGTAGTGCCGAATTGAAAAAAGTGGCCTGGTCTTTGACCAGCAAAATGGTCCGAGTCTTAAGTGGTTAACAAACTTTGTAGCACATTCATACCTTTTCTTGCTCTGAAGTTTGACCTGTGTTTGTTTCACCATGTTCTTTGGATACTGAATGGGTCTAAATGGAAGGAACTGGTTTATTATAATCACCTATACACCCTCAGTGTTCTAATGAGAAAAGCTGCAGGGTTTGCATCCATTTAGAAGTATGTAACCCTTGGGGGGACATTTCATTAAAACTCTAATTCCTATTGAAGGGTGTGCCTAATATTTAACTGGTATCTTAGTGCAGCCTTCAAAATAGGTAAAAAAAGTCACAAAAAAAACAGAAAATTACATTTCTGAAGATGTTCTATACGCCAACTCTGTAAAGAACAGAGTCCATTTTAAAGAAAACTATAGCGGCAAGAGATTAAAAAGGAAAGGTATTTTTTTTTTTTTAATTAAAGTATATGCTTCTTTATTTGCTATATTTTTTGCCCTGAGAAATAAAGAAGTGATGCTTTGCAGCACAGATAAATGACACCAGTTAAAAAATAAATAACTGTAAGAAGGAGGGGGTGAAGTCAGGGTAATATCATTTATACTTTAGGGTTAAGGTCCACCTACAAATAGTAGATAAACAGATGTTATCTTCAGCCGTTATTGTACATATTGAATGCACACAAGGTTTACAGATGCAAATTAACAATGTATTTTTTGATTAAAAAGAGTCCTGCCAAACTCGATATGTTACCTATTTGCATCTTTAACCCTCATGGTTATTTAGTAAAACTTCTTAAATGATGGAGTGCAGATTGAAAGAAGAAGAATAGATTGCTAATCTGTACAGATAGTGATATCCGTTTAAAAAAAATATATATATAAAACAGGACATTTGTAAGGGCAAGTTTTTTGAAATTTTTGCACATTGGTCTGGCAAACTTTGAAAGAGATACAGCATTTTTCAAAAAAGGAGTACATAAAAAAAAAAGTTAATAGAGAGGGGTAAGGATCAGAACAACTGCCTAAACCAATAAAAAACTCTGCTTTTTTTATTTTTTATTTTTTCCATATATTCAGAGGAACTATCCTGACAAGGAAAAAATAGCGGCCTTCAAAATGTTGATTTTACCACAAATCTTTTATATATTCTGCACCTTACCAATCCCTATTCCTCACCAGTATCTCAAAACCCTATCATAGCTCATCTGGAAATACATTTGGGATGGTAAAAAAGCTAGATGCTCCTGAAGTAACCTCACCCCATGTAATCGAGTAGGTGGAGCTGGACTAGTAGACTACTATTGGGCAGTTAGACTGGGCCATCCTAAACAATGATATCTTTGAAAATAATAAACCACTGTGGGTAGATATAGAAAGGACAATGACTCCAATGACTGACTTAACAGCAATCCTCATGAGTAACATTTGGGAGCCATGGGATATGCAAAACCTTCCCCCTCCCATACAGCTGTCTATACAGGCGCAGAGGTTCCTCCTAAACCATCATCACATCAGTACTGTACATGCAAGGTAGAATATACGTTTCCTATAGACCTCCTAGAGGCAAAGATCCCAATGCTATCAGTAAATACATTTACTGCACATGGCATTCTACACATACTAGACCTCATATGTAAACTCAAGCCTAAAACTGTATGTAGCGCTGACATTCTTGTATATTGATGTGTGTTTGCATACTTTAATACAACATCTATGGACATTGCTATGTTTAAATATTTGGAGCCATCTAGTGACCAAATACTGGTAATGCAGAGAGATGTTTGTTTTCGTTTTTTGGTTTCCTTGGAGACAAGGACACACAGAGAGGGGAAAAAAATCCCAGTTGTTTGGGCAAGTGATCTGAGGGTGCCTGAGGGACAGTGGCCGGATTGCAGAGACAGAGAGACACTCATCTGAGCATCGGAGTACCAGATCCATCCAGCGGAGCTGAACGGAGCTGACGGAGAAGCAAGTTGCAGTCACAGGACAAAAGTTACTACACGGAGCTCCGATCCAGTGGGTGAGCAGGTCACGACCCACAGTTTGCTAAGTTCCACACGCAGTTAGACTCATATACAGGTCTCACTGGGATTTATAGTACCACAGAGGAGCAGAGAAACTGACACTGAGAAGGCTTGAGGCCTATCTACTTTGACATTTCAATCGATTTTTAAATAGTTGTTGCAGTTACACCAGGAGCACTTTCACTTCAATTTGACTCATCAAAACTGTTCATTACAAATCACAAGGAGTTACTTTAGCTATCGAAAAGAAGATCCAGGACTAAGTACTTTAAGTGAGATCTCACGCATAGCTTAGAAAGTAGGGGGAGCTCCCAGGTATAAACCTATGTATATGAATACTGTTTTCAAATAGTTTATGTTGAAATCAATTGTGCTGTCATCTTACGTTGGGATGACAGCACAATTACATTACATTACAATCACTTTTTTGCATATTTCACAGTAAAATATATCTCTGGCTAAGTATCCAGTTGTTGTGACGTACTGTTTTTCTCCCTCCAAGTGCAGTCAGTGGATCCTGGGGTTACAATACAGGTATTTTGTATTGTCTTACATTGTATTATATTGCATTGCATCACAGCTGTGCCAAGGGGATTGAGCCAAGTTAGTGGGGTTTATTGGTAGTGCAGCTCCTGGAAAAAGATGCTCAAACTAACTAATAGATGGCACTATACCCCATACAGACTAGACATTTACTTCCCAGACATATTGCCAATGCTTCAGCCAAGTCGGGCACTTCCTATACATGTTCTGTGAATGCCCGAGCATAACAAGCTTATGGAACAAGACATTCCAGATGATATCATCACTAACAGAAATCTTAACCTCTCCCAAGCCAGCACTAGCAATCCTTCACTTAGGAATAGAGACATTCCCTCCCAACTTCAGGCAAGTCGTCACCCATATTCTTCTAGTGTCCCACACCCTAATACTTTGCAACTGGAAAAACAATCCATCTACTAGACATGTGCGTTCCCGTTCATAATGAATGGATTTTCATACGAATTTGTTAGTATTCATACATTCGGATCAATTCGAACTTCCGAAAAGCTGAAAGAAGCAAAATCCGAAAATTACGGAATTACGAATAAGCAAAATAACAAACAAGCGAAAATATGAACGTACGATTGTAAATCTTACTAAAATACGAAACACAGAAACAGCAAAAGAATGAAAATTACATCTATAACAAACTATTTGCATTCCGTATTTTAAATCCTTTGTCTGTTCGTAATTTCATATATTCGTATTTTCATTTGTATGTTCGTATTTTCATTTGTGTGTTTTGTAAATCCGTTTCTTTGTCTGTTCGTAAATGTGTGTACTTGTATCGTTCTTTCGAATGGACACAGGGCAGGGTAGTTAGTGAGTAATGTATCTTACTTAATATCTTAGCCAATCAGCTTATCTCTTTTGTGCTGAGTCACATTGGACAGTGTAAAGCCTTGTACACACGATTGGACATCAAACAAACTTTTCCGTGGATTTTTGTCCAACGGGAGTTGGCCAGACTTTTTTTTTTGTTTACAAAAGCTTTATTTGGAAGACTAAATCATGACAGAATTTGGCCAGACTTTTGAAATCGAAAAAGTTTGTCCGATGGAGCGTACACACGGTCGGATGTTTTGGAAAACACTAATTTTGAAGTTTGTTGGCAAAAAGTCTGACCGTGTGTACAGGGCTTTAGAGAAAGCCTATCTTAATATGGATTAGCCGCGTGTTGAAAATGAAACTAAAATACGATATTGCGAATGACCGTGCCACGATGTATTTATGAAAGTACAAAATTACAAATCCATAAACCACTTAAGACCGGACGAAAATGCTGCTAAAGGACCTTGCCCCTTTTTGCGATTCGGCACTGCGTCGCTTTAACTGACAATTGCGCAGTCCTGCAACGTGGCTCCCAAACAAAATTGGCGTCCTTTTTTCCCCACAAATAGAGCTTTCATTTGGTGGTATTTGATCACCTCTGCGGTTTTTATTTTTTGCGCTGTAAACAAAAATAGAGCGACAATTTTGAAAAAAAATGCAATATTTTTTACTTTTTACTATAATAAATATCCACCAAAAATATATATATTTTTTTCCTCAGTTTAGGCCGATATGTATTCTTCTACCTATGTTTGGTAAAAAAAAATCGCAATAAGCGTTTATCGGTTGGTTCGCACAAAATTTATAGCGTTTACAAAATAGGGGAAAGCTTTATTGCATTTTTATAAATTTTTTTGTTTTACTACTAATGGCGGCGATCAGTGATTTTTTTCATGACTGTGACATTATGGCGGACACTTCGGACAATTTTGACACATTTTTGGGACAATTGTCATTTTCGCAGCAAAAAATGCATTTAAATTGCATTGTTTATTGTGAAAATTACATTTGCAGTTTGGGAGTTAACCACAGGGGGCGCTGTAGGGGTTATGTGTTCCCTAATGTGTGTTTACAACTGTAGGGGGGTGTGGCTGTAGGTGTGATGTCATCTATTGCGATTCCCTGTATAAGGGATCACGCGATCGATGACGCCGCCACAGTGAAGGACGGGGAAGCCGTGTTTGCACACGGCTCTCCCCATTCTTCAGCTCCGGGGACCGATCGCCGGACTCCAGAGACGATCGGTTCTGTGAGTTCCGCTGTCCCGGTCCCGGAACTTCCGACCGGGTCACAGGCGTGCACCGCGGGCGCGCGCCCGTGACCCATAGCTGGGTACTAATACAGGACGTACCTGTATGTATGTGTGCCCAGCCGTGCCATTCTGCAGACGTATATGTGCAGGAGGCAGTCCTTAAGTGGTTAAATGAAAATTATTATCTAACAAAATTATGAATTTCGAATCAACAAAACTGTTACAAAATCCAAAACCTCATAGCGATTAACTCTCTGACATATAAGAAACTTGATAAAAACTGTTTACTATGAACAGGAAAATACAATGGTCTATGGACTTTTTTTTTTCTTTTTGGGCTGCTGACTTATATTGCCAATACTAATGATTACTAATGATTGTTATATCTAAGCAAACAATCAAATGCTGTGACATATTGTACACCAATGTGAACTGTGTGTATTTACCTGTTTGTTAAAAATTTGGAAAGCTCAATAAAAATCTATTGGAAAAAAAAGTTCTGCTTTAACCACTTCAATACAGTGCACTTAAACCCCCTTCTTACCCAGACCAATTTTCAGCTTTCGGTGCTCTCACACTTTGAATGGTGGTATTTAATCACTTGTGGGTTTTTTTATTTTTTTGTGCTATAAATAAAAAAAGACGGTAGATTTTGTGAAACAAAAAAGCATTTTTCTTTGTTTTTGTCATAAAATTTAGCAAATTTGTATTTTTTCTTCATAAACGGGTGACAGGACAGGTCACTGGTGGGTGACGGGTGACAGGGCAGGTCACTGGTGGGTGACGGTGACAGGGTACGGTCACTGGTGGGTGACGGTTGCACCGCTGATGGCAGTCTATTTATGTGACAGGTGCACTTTATGGGTGACTGTTGGGTGACTGGTGACAATTGGGGGGGGGGGCAAATGGACAGATGTGGTGTTTGTGCAGACACTACAGTGACACAGAACTGTAACTCATTGCTTCTAGCTCTTCTCTCCCCACACTGGAAACGATGTGTGAGGGGAGAAGAGCTGGTAACAGTTAGTTACAGCTCTTTGTTTACACTAGTGATCAGAGCTGATCACGTGGTACACAGCCCTGACCAATGGCTGTGTACCATTGTCGGTGACGAGCCGTGTTCCCGGGAACACGCTGCCACCAACGGGCACGCGCGGCGCGATCGCGATCTCTCACACGCGCCGTGCACTTTGGGGGTGTTGCCACGCGTGATCAGCCGTGACTTCATCACGGCCGATCACGTGGTTAACAGCGCATCCGCACCGCTGTTCACCCCTGTCGGTAACGAGCGGTGTCTCCATGACACGCTGCTACCGACAGTATAGGGATGTGCGCATGCGATCGCGCTCATTCCCTATTCAAATGACTGCACGTCATATGACGTTCAGTCAGGATATTGGAGTCCTCCGCCCGCCGTCATTTGATGATGGGCGGTGGACAAGTGGTTAAAGGTCAGTGTAAATGTGGCTTCAATGGGCAGTACAGCCCAATGCATAGAAAAATAATATAACTTGTGTCTTATGTGTTCAGTTCACATTACCACAAAATAGAAGTTTGTAAGATTTCAATAAAGCTCCAAAAAAGGCAAGCAGTGTAATGCATTGTGATCAATCCATTGTCCTCTTCTCTTCACAGTGCACACCAGCTGTCATGGTATAATACTGTCTGCTGGTGTGACCATGCTGTAAATAAAATCTTAAAATATGTGTAACTTCCAAGTACTGAAATACATATCCACAACACCTTTGAAATGATTATACCTGGAGTTAGAAAAAGGTGCAAATTACCTAGTTTAATTAAAAAGTATTCTATTCTAATTAAATAGTTATCTGTAAAGGTGTAAAAGTGGCTATGTGAAACAATGTTAATGTTAATAGACAGCCCTTTTTATACATTGAATATAGCTTTCCATAGTATAGTACTGATAGGTAGATAGTTGTATATTATTAAAACTAAATTCATATCAGTAAGGACCACAAAATCACAAGGCTTTTATAAAGGCCATGCAATTTCTGAAAAAGTAGTAAAACATTAATAAAGTAAGGGATGCTGTACTTCATTGGGTTCTGCTGAGTTATTTTGCTGTGAGATAGCCGAGCACTCACAGAAAGCCTTGTAATTCACTATGCTAGAATGCTATGAAGAATGCTGTCTCTAGCTCAGCCTGCTCATCTGTTGGGAATGACTGCAAGGTCTACACTTCACAAAGATACGCTTGAATGGGGAAAGAGCACCACATGACTGACGGAACTGCCAAGGGAAATATAAGACAGAGTGGTCAGAGGTCAGTGCTTCATGTTCCAGAAATGTTGTTTGTTTGTATGCTTCACAGAAGAACAAAGAGTTTTCCTGTGATTCTGAATAACAAATCAACCAAATACACAAGTAAAAATTATTTAACATATATGGTTGCTAAATACAACTTTTTATTTATTTTTTATTTTTATAAGAATAAGCTTTTTTGTGCATACCCCTTTTTAATTTATTTGCATTCAGTATAGAGGGTTAATGTGAGATGATGTGACCAAAGTCAACTTAACCTCCCTGGCGGTATTCCCGAGCGTGACTCGGGGTTAACATTCAGTGCCAGAAGCGGTAACCCCGAGTCACGCTCGGGGTGCATTTTTTTTTCCCCCAAAAATTCCTGGCGATCCGGCGGGGGTTTCCCGCTGGATCGCCGGTCAGACTAGCCTCCCTGGCGGTCTTCACGTGTGTGGCACGGGGTGAGATTTTTAAGCTAATATCGGTAACCCCGTGCCACACACGCGCTTACCTCGCTGGATGCAGAAAAAGTTTACTTACCTTTTCTCTGCGATCCAGCGATGAATCCCCGCAGTACACGGCGGGCGGATGTCCGCCTGATGCTGTGTGTTCCGCCGATTCCCTTCCCTGCGAGCGTCGCGACGTAGGGGGGGGGAACGGCGCCAAATTTAAAAAAGTAAACAAACACTATACATACAGTACACTGTAATCTTATAGATTACAGTACTGTATGTAAAAAATACACACCCCCCATGTCCCTAGTGGTCTGCCCTGTACACTACATGTCATTTTGTATAATAAAAACTTTTCTTTCTCCCTGCAAACTGTAGATTGCCCATAGCAACCAAAAGTGTCCCTTTATGGCAAAAATTGTTTTAGAGCAGCTAAAAAACAGCGATAATAAATCAGAATCACTTGCAGAATTTAGCGATAGCGATTTATGGGGAAATTCGTCATAAAAAAAAAAAAAAAATGACAGCAAAAATTCTGCAACTGAGCAAATTTCAGTGATTTTGATTTGATTACATTATTGAATAATTTTTACTATAATTATATTATCATTTGTGATCATTTTTTATAATTATTTATTATATTATAATTTTTAATTAAAAAAAAAAAAAAAAATCATACCCGGGATGCCTATTAGACTCTTGTTTGAATAGATTTAAGTGAGTTATTCCTAAGAATTACAAGCCTACAGTATAAAACGCCAAATTCCCTTGCAAATAATGGTACCGCTTTTAGCACCTAAAATCTTAAAGAATCATACCGCCAGGGAGGTTAAAAAAAGATTCATCAGCATACATACAGTATATATCACAATTACACAATTAAACACACCTATATTAAAAGAATATTCCAAATATAGTATATAGTTGATCATTAAATAGTTAAATAGATAAAAACACAAAGCTACACCATGAAGTATTCACCATTTGTGGTAACTTAATACATCATTTATGTTGCCAACATTTTAGACATAAAAGGGTTAATTTACTAACGGGATGTAGGCTCCTCCATTTTGGAAGCCAATGTACACGACATGCCAATGTGCAGTCCATCATACAAACCATGTGCAAGCAAAAATTCTGATTCTGTTCTGTGCATATCATAGGGTATTCTTGAAAATCAAAAAAGGAACTAAAAAAGGAAAAATTCAGCGCTGGAAAAATAATCATACACAATATACAAATTATACAAATTATTGCAAGCCAGCACTGAAGGATCAATTCAAATAAAATGTCCCAAAATAACTTCAATAACAAAAAGTGCAGCGCAATAAACACAAACATCAAGTGACATCTATAATTACACAAGTGAAATAAGCAAAGAAAGTCCATATAAAAGTGCACTAGTGAGTAGAGTAATCTGAAAATGCTCCAATCCAAACGTGACTAAGTGCAAAAAATCCAAGATCAGTGACCAACAGGACAGATCCTCCACCAGATAGTTAAAGATGGCCTCTCACCTGAGTTAATCGACCCAGGGCTAGGTCACACAGCATAAACACAAGCACATCCAGATCTTTTAAGATAGGGATACCAAAACAGCAGGCAGCTCAACAGTTCCCGGGTCCACAGATAGGTTATGCAAATAAAAGAAGGGAAAGACTAGTGCTCTCTGTAGCAAACTGATTTATTAAAATAAAGGTATAAAACTCACATAGCTGACACTCGCGGCAGAGTGTATGGTAAAATGCAGTATGCCCTGGATCTCCAGGTTTCCAAAAGGACAGACGGCAAACACGTGTGAGACGGCGATCGCGGGTGACATCACGTGACTCCTCCCCCTCGTACGCGTTACGTCTCAGTGGGCGGGACTTCATCAGCGTGGGGTGGAGAGATCAACGTGAACGTCCCACTCTGATGTAAATAATGTGACGTTGCCACAGCAACATAAACACAAAAGAAACCTGCGCCACCTAGTGTTCACTTAATAAAAGGCAGCAAGCACCTATTATCATCCAGGCAAACAGTAAGCAGGAATGAAAGTCTCAAAATAAAATTAGATCAAATAAATAATTATATATATATATATATATATATATATATATATATATATATTATATATATATATATATATACATATAAATCAAAAGAGAGTATAGTAAAAACTACACCAAAAGTATAATATTTAAAATCAATATTAAAAGGTTATAATTAATTACGTCATCCGCAATCGCCTCCTCATTACAACTAAAATAGATGATAAACATTACCAATATCATTAGGTTATCACCCATAGCAACAACAAATACCTTTTACCTCTGTCATTGCTGGACAGAGATGGGGCTCAGGCAAGTATTAGGGGGGCTGGGGGGGGGCTGCTGCACATAAAATGCATTAAGATGAAAAACCTCTGCCATAAGTTCAGTAGGCTTAAGGTCACACAGATGGAAATGGCACTTCACTAGAGTTGAGCGGACACCTGGATGTTCGGGTTCGGATCCGAACCCGAACTTTAAAAAAAAAGTTTGGGTTCGGCAACCCGAACCCGAACCCAAACTCCGAACCCCATTGAAGTCAGTGGGACACAGACTTTTAGTAAAAAAAAAAATGCGTGGGGTCCCCCCAAATTCAATAACTAGACCCTTTAGGTCATTTTACTGCGGCAGGTCGGCTCTCCTGAGAGCCCGTAGCTATACGTCCGCTTTTAAGTGGCCACTAGGGGGCGCATGCACGCTGCCAGCAGCCTGCGCGCGCGCCCCCCCGCTCGCCCCGAGTCCCGTGCGCGTGCCCGGCGGCGATCGTGCCCGCTCATTCATTACAGAGCGGGGATCGGGAGCTATGTGTGTAAACACAAAGCTCCCGGTCCTGTCAGCGGGGAATCACTGATCTTCCGTTCATACAATTATGAACGGAAGATCAGTGATTTCCCCTAGTGAGTTCAACCCCCCATACAGTTAGAACACACCCAGGAACAAACTTAACCCCTTCCCTGCCCCCTAGTGTTAACCCCTTCACTGCCAATGGCATTTTTATAGTAATTCAATGCATTTCTATAGCATTGATCACTAAAAAAAATGCCAATGGTCCCAAAAATGTGTCAAAAGTCTTCGAAGTGCCCACCATAATGTCGCAGTACTGAAAAAAATGCTGATCACCACCATAACTAGTAAAAAAAAAATATTAATAAAAATGCCATAAAACTACCCCCTATTTTCTAAACGCTATAATTTTTCCGCAAACCAATCAATAAACGCTTATTGCGATTTTTTTTACGAAGAATACGTATCGGCCTAAACTGAGGAATTTTTTTTTTTTTATATATATTTTTGGGGGATAATTATTATAGCAAAAAAAAAATAGTTTTTTTTTCAAAATTGTCGCTCTATTTTTGTTTATAGCGCAAAAAATAAAAACCGCAGAGATAATCGAATACCACCAAAAGAAAGCTCTATTTGTGGGGAAAAACGGACGCTAATTTTGTTTGGGAGCCACGTCGCACGACCGCGCAATTGTCAGTTAAAGCGACGCTGTGCCGAATCACAAAAAGTGCTCTGGTCATTGGGCAGCAATATGGTCCGGGGGTTAAGTGGTTAAGGCGAATGATGCGCCGGAGCTTGACGTTTCTATTATAGTGGAGGCGGGCCACGCGTCACGTGACCCCGTCCCCCTCTGATGCAAGGGGCATGTTTGGGCTGTCCCAGTGATGTAGCACAGTGTGTGTCAGAGGGTGACGGGGTCACGTGACGTGTGGCCCGCCTCCCCTATAAAAAAAATGTCAAGCTCCGGCGTGTCATTCGCAGAGCTGTGCTCTGAATGGATGGATCTTCTCATCGCTGGACCAGCCGGCCGTCGCTGGAGAGATCACCTATCGCTGGAGACATCACCCGGTGCTGAATACAAGACAACATTGGAGCAGGGAGCAGCATCAATCGTCTATTTTCACCGCTGGATTTTAATTTGGTTTAATTAATAAAGTAATTTGTTCTACGGTGTGTGTGTGTTTTTTTTCTGAAAACTACTATTTACACTTCCTTCGTGAAATGGTAGGGGTACAGTGTACCCCATTACCATTTCACACAGGGGGGGCAGGATCTGGGGGTCGACTCGAACATTGCCTGTTCACCTGTTCGGCGAACAACGAACAATTAGGGGTGTTCGCGGCAAATTCGAAAAGCCGCGGAACATCCTTTTAAAGTCTATGGGAGAAATCTAAAGTGCTAATTTTAAAGGCTAAAATGCAAGTTATTGTCCTAAAAAGTGTTTGGGGACCTGGGTCCTGTCCCAGGAAACATGTATCAATGCAACGTTGTCTTCTATTCAGCGACGGTAATCTCTCCAGCAACGGGTGATCAGTGGTCTGGTCCAGCGATGAGAAGATTCATCCATCCAAAGTGCAGCAGACAAACTCCTCTCTCCCCGCTGGACACAGCCCAGCGGAATGACGCAGCGGAGCTTTGACATTTCTTATATAGGGGAGGCGGGGCCACCCATCACGTGACCCCACCCCCTCTGATGCACCCTCGGCTACGTCACTGGGAAAGCCTGGTCTTTCCCCTTGTGTCAGAGGGGACGGGGTCACGTGACGGGTGGCCCAGCCTCCCCTATATAAGAAATGTCAAAGCTCCGCTGCGGCATTCCGCTGGGCTGTGTCCAGCGGAGAGAGGAGCTCGCCTGCTGCGCTCTGGATGGATGGATCTTCGTGCAGGGACAGTTCTATGTACGGGAAACATGCGCTTTTTCACATACTGATTTATACCCCCCTAGGTACAAAATTTAAAGTAATATTACACTTTTATTGTTTCACTTTTAGCATTATTAAATTTACTGCTCCCGAAAAAACTGCAGTTTTTTAAAACTTTTTTTGCATTGATACATGTCCCCTGGGACAGGACCCAGGTCCCCAAACACTTTTTAGGACAATAACTTGCATATTAGCCTTTAAAATTAGCACTTTAGATTTCAAATGTTCGAGTCCCATAGACTTTAACGGGGTTCTAAAGTTCACACGAACATTTGGTGTGTTCGCAAGTTCTGGTGCGAACCGAACAGGGGGGTGTTTGGCTCATCCCTGCCCATAAACTATTATGGTCAACAGGTTTGTGACAGAAGGGGAATCTCTAACCCCCATCTCCGGCCCTCAATCCACCACCAAATACGGGAATAAAAATAGGATAATTGCTAACTAATTAAGCTTAGAATTACTTAAACTCTGAATTTCTCACTAAACCGTAATACTTCTCATGTTATGGAAACAAGTGAAGGAGATGGGAGAAAAGAGAGGGAGAGAAATTTAGAAAGAAAAATAAGAAATAGAGCATATGCATATCATCAAGCGCTGAGTATATTTTATTCTAGCGGGATGTTAGTAACCAGGGGGTGCCTACATTGTGGCCTACATACTGGGGCAGTTACCTCACCCAGGCTTGATGGACATATTGTTTACTCCCTCTTTTCTCTTATATGCCTCTTTTCTCTTATTGATCCAGAGCTTGTATGCTCTGGATCAATGGGAGCATTTGCTCTGCGTGAGCCCTTTATACTTGCTTCATTGAAGACATTATCATCATTGACAGCTTGCTGTAATTTTTGGAAATATTTTTGTCTGACCCTTGGTCTTGCCATTGACTTTGTCTGTCTGTTGAATATAATTTTAGTAAATACTGGTAAGGATATTTATATAGGGGTTCGCCCTGGGATGTTTTTTGTCCATTAGGTTTTGACCTTACAGTTTCTACCCTTAAAGGGGTCGTAAAGGATATTTTTCCCTAAATAGCTTCATTTACTTTAGTGCAGTCCTCCTTCACTTACCTCATCCTTCAATTTTGAGGGGGGAGGGGGCGAGCAGGAGTGTCAGGACACCACTAACACACAGCTCCTTTCTCTATCTGCAAAGTACAGAGTGTCCTGACTTGCCTGCTCACCCCCTCCCATCAAGAGGCTTTCTCCACATCAGGGAGAAAGCCTTGCATTACGTTGTGTAGTTACAGACAGAAGAACAGGTGAGCATTTCTCAGAAGAAATAAGGACATTTAAAAGCAAGTGGTAAGAGGTAAGTTAAGGAGCACTGCACTAAGGTAAAGGAAGCTATTTAGGGGAAAAAAATCCTTTACAACCTCTTTAATGCTGCTCCCAAGTCTGCCTGGTGAGAGTTTTTGCCCATTGGTCGGGCCCTGGTGATATGTGTGGGTCCTTCCAGTGATTCTGGGTAAGGTTGGTTTTTAAGGGACTCTCAGTCATGTTTGTCTGTGACTCATAATACACTGTATGTATATTTGTATTGTATTAATATTTTGTTTGTGCTATTACTTTTTGCATAATTTTGTTTTAGTTATTGTGTGCACCCCATACTCCTGAAGAAGAAATGTTTGATTTAGAAACATGTAGAGATGTGAATTCAGCTCCTCATCAGGGTTTGAACATATTTACCGACTTCACAGTCAAACATCTGATGAACTGTAAGGCCTCGTACACACGACCGAGAAACTAGTCGTAAATGAAACATTGTTTTGCTTGATGAGTTCCATGTCAGGCTTGTCGAGAATCTTGTCAAGCTTTCTTTGCGTACACCCTGTCAAGACAAAATCCCGTTGTTTCTCAAACGCGGTGACGTAGAACACGTGCGATGGCACTATAAAGGGGAAGTTTGGCGCCACCCTTGGGGCTGCTTTTGCTAATCTCATGTTACTGCGTGTTAAGTAAAAGTTTGGTAAGAGACGATTTGCGCTTTTCAGTCTGTTACAGCGTGACGAATGTGCTATCTCCATTACGAATGCTACTTTTACCGAAGGTGCACTCCTATCTCATACATTATCCTGAGCATTCGCAGGTTTCTAAGCATATACAAACGTGTTTCTCATTGTTAACCAGCCCGACAAGAAAGATGACAAGAAAATTGAGACTCCCGACGAGAAAAAAGAGAACTTGTTCTCTTTTTTTCCTTGTTGAGATCCACAACAGTTTTCTCGACGAAAAACATACACACGATTGTTTTCCTCTGCAAAAAAAGCTCTGCCACCAAGTTTCTTGATGGATTTTGTCGAGGAAAACGGTCTTGTGTACGAGGCCTAATTGTGGTTGGAATCTCATGACAGCTTTCGGGAGCCTATGTAAACTTTGTATGCTTGTCCTTTATCTTATCATTTTTTTTACTGAATAAAGGCAAGCTTTGTTGTTAACTTTCAGAATATACAGTATGTGTAATCTATGATGGTACTACCAACAAAATCCATATGCGTCCCCTGTTTTTTGTCTTTCCCTTCTAAGTTAGCTTGGATGAAGGTACCAAAATATTTGGTTGCACTCACTGTTTACACTTAAATATTCAATGAAGATTCAATTTAAACCTGGCATAGAAAGATCAATCCACTTCCAAAGATATATTGCAAGTCTCAGAAATGTAATCACAACATGTAATAGCAATAGCTAAAAGTGGAAACTGGTACTGTCACTGTGAAATTATAAAGAAAAGACAATGTAAAAAGCTTAATTATTTACCATAGCCTAAAACGCAAAAATATGTTAAAACATTACCAATGTACATTGTTCATTTAAAAACACAGGATAAAGGATGATAAGCATTGTATACACTATTACATAAAAGAACATACAACGTATTGAACATTGCTGTCCTTATAAATATAAAGTTTCAATGTATTTCTATTGAATATGCAGAAAGATCAACTTCACAGCTGGATGAAAATAGTTAAAATACTTTAAACAATTTACCAATCTTTAGCAATAAAGCTGTAGAAAAAAATGTATCACTATGGGCGTTATTTACTAAAGGCAAATCCACTTTACATTATAAGTGCAAACTGCACTTTGCACTTGTAGTTTGCACTTGTAGTAAATAACCCCCAATGTCTCTCTCCAAATTTCTGCCAATTAGCCTCATATACAGAGGTTAATACATGTGACTATTGATTTGGCATCTTAGCAACCATATGGAATACATTCTTTGAAATGAAAACCTTCTAAGATAGAACAGATACACAGATCTAGACTGTTTATGTAGGTGACACATATAAGCCTAAATTGTAATCCATACAGAATGAAAGGCAACATCTGAAGAAAAAAGCAAACGGTTGTGATTTTTGAAGTGTTACTGAAGTAAGGACTCCAGATTCTGACTCTCGATAAATCAACTGTGCTGATAGTTTGTAAGAAAATAATACCATCATAGATTGACACAATTTGTTATGCTGTGTTAGCAGTAAAACAACTTCCCACATACAGTAAGGGTAAGCATCAAAGTGCAAGATGCTTGAGGGTGCCTATTATGGCAAAATATTAATTCCAGAATGTTCACACAGCCATGTGTGTAAAGTCATTTAGCGGGTGTAATCATAATGCTCATTCTATACACAGAGAATATACTACATTTTTCTCAAATGTCACTTGTGACCTTAGACAAATAGCTTGGTTAATCAAATGATTCAGTGTATCAGCCATATATTATGCCATATATATATTATACCAAATAGCATAGCAAAACTTCCAGTATATGGATGAATAGCACCGCACTCTCCATGGGCTGCTGGAGAGAGTCTCATAAGAACATACAATATGTCAGATATAGATGAATAGCACCCATCTAGCCTAGGGGTGCTTGCTGTAGTGTCTGTTAGTGGCAAAGTCTTTTAAACTTATATATGTAGATAAGTTCACCCAGATAATAAATATTAGGGGTGGTCCCACAGTTCTAGTCAAAATTAAGTTTGACTAGTATATCAGGTGTTCGCCAAATTACAAACATTATGGGGCGTCAGCGTCAAATTTGAGTGTGCAGTACGCCCCAAAACGCACTGCGAGACCGTGTTTGTTTGTTTTTCTTCTGCTGGCCATGTTATTCAGCCACAACACACAGAAGAAGTGGATAACCAAGCCATCACCCACGCTCATACTTCCAATGCAGCTGCCAAATCGGCAAAGGAAAGACAATGTAAAAAGCTTAATTATTTACCATAGAAAAAAATGCAAAAAATATGTTAAAACATTAGCAATGTACATTTTTCAATTAAAAACACAAGATAAAGGATGGTAAGCATTATACACACTATTACTAGATATATGCAGACTGGAATATTTTGTTTTGTTTTTTCGTTTTCGTTTGGAAAATACATTTATTTAGTTACTCCCGAAAATAGTTTTGATTTATTTCGTTTTTCGTGGGGGAATAGCTTTCGTCCGAAAATCCAATAATACTTGGTTTCTGTCGAATGGTCAAAAGAATATTCGACGGAACGTCGAATCTTTACGTCGAATCGTACATTTCCGTTCGAATACTTCGCCTACAAGAACTCTAATGTTGTATGACTAGTAATAATGTTGAATCTATTTTCTCATAAATCGAAATCTAATCTCTGTAATGTCAAATCTATTATTTCTATAGTGTCGAATCTTTTCTCTATAATGTCGAATCTTTTCCCTATACTGTCGAATCTTTTCCCTATAATGTCAAATCTTTTCCCTATAATGTTGAATCTCTCTATATCGAATTTTTACCGCAACAAAAACGAAAATAAAGCTTTTTTTATGTCGGATGTTTCGGTTTTTGTTTCTTGCGCTTTCGTTATCGTTTGTTAAAACGATAACGAACAAACCCGATTTTCGGACAAAAATGCATTCTAACGAAAACTAATGCACATGTCTAACTATTACATAAAAGAACATTCAAAGTATTGAACATTGCCAGTCCTTATAAATATAAAGTTTCAATGTATTTCTATTGAATATGCAGAAAGATCAACTTCACAGCTGGATGAAAATAGTTAAAATACTTCAAATAATTTACCAATCTTTAGCAATAAACCTGTAGAAAAAAAAATGTATCACTATGGGGGTTATTTACTAAAGGAAAATCCACTTTACATTATAAGTGCAAACTACAAGTGCAAAGTGCACTTAAAATTGCACTTTGCACTTGTAGTTTGCACTTGTAGTGCAAAGTGGATTTGCCTTTAGTAAATAACCCCCAATGTCTATGGCCTCTTCTGCAGAATTGTCCTCTGAACCAGCAGCGCTCCCTAAGCGTTCAAGGGGCTATGCAAAGAGTCAGGCAAAAAGATGTAATGCAGTGCTTCAATTGGTCTGTGGCTCCTGTCCTAGGGGACAGGAGCAACACTGGGGCAGAGATTCTGTCAGCTCTGCAGGGGCAGGCTCAGGGGTGGTTGACACCATGGCAGTGCATGCATCAGTGACACTGTCCCTCTAGTTTTTTGGGGTCCGGGGTCCCCCAAAATCCATAACAGGATCTTTGGATCTGGCATACATTTTAACTTGACGTCAACAATTTTTTTTTAAATTACATATCCTTATCCTAGCATGCAGCCTGGGGACGAGCGAGTTTCCCCCCTCCTAAACCATACCAGGCCACATGCCCTCAACATGGGAAGAATGCTTTGGGGACCCCAGGAGGTTGAGGTCTTCTCCCAATATTGCAATGACAACAATATGGGTTTGACTTTCACCCATGTTTGCGATCAAGACACTTTGATATTTTTGGACCTCAAGCTAAGCCAGAAGAAAAATACAATAACATCTAGAACACACATCAAACTCACAGATTGAAACTCTTATCTCCATTCAGGTAGCTGTCACCATCCAAAATGGATAAAACATATTCCAAAGTGTGCAATATACAAGGTTATAGAGAAATCTTACTTTTGACAAGGATTACAATATGCAAGGAGCCTAGTGGACACTAGGTGCCAAACTGTACAATCTCAGCAAAATCATTTAAAATTCATCACCAACTTTAATTACAATTATAGGCAAATGGAAGGGATTATACTAAAACACTAGACCATCTTAACAAAAGATTCCAAACTAAAATCAGCAATCCCCCTTAGACCTCACTTTGTATACAAAAAATCCCCCAGTATATAAAAAACATTATAGCCCCCAGTAAACCTAACCACTTCAGCCCCGAAATAATTTACACCTTTCCTGACCAGAGCACTTTTTGTGGTTCGGCACTGCGTCGCTTTAACTGACAGTCATGTGACGTTGCACCCAAACAAAATTGACGTCCCTTTTTTCCCACAAATAGAGCTTTCTTTTGGTGATCACCTTTGCGATTTTATTTTTTGCGCTATAAACAAAAGAAAAGCAAAAATTAGGAAACAAAAGACAATATTTTTTACATTTTGCAATAATAAATATCCCCTAAAAATATATAAAAAAAAAACAAATTATTTCCTCAGTTTAGGCCTATATGTCTTCTTTTGCGATTTTTATTTTTTGCGCTATAAACAAAAGAAAAGCAAAAATTAGAAACAAAAAACAATATTTTTTACTTTTTGCAATAATAAATATCCCCTAAAAATATATATAAAAAACTAATTATTTCCTCAGTTTAGGCCGATATGTCTTCTTTTGTGTAAAAACACAAATTCAATAAGCGTATATTAATTGGTTTGCGCAAAAGTTTTAGTGTCTACAAAATAGGGGGTAGTTTTATGGCATTTTTATTATTCATTTTTTTTTTTACTAGTAATAGTGGCGATCTGCAATTTTTATCATGACTGTGACATTATGGCGGACACATCGGATACTTTTGACGTTATTTTGGGACCATTGTCATTTATACAGTGATCAGTGCTATAAAAATGCACTTATTACTGTGTAAATGACACTGGCATGGAAGGGGTTAACTACTAGGAGGTGAGGAAGGGGTTAAGTGTGACCTAGGGAGTGCTTCTAACTGTGGGGGAGATGGGCTACCATTAACACAAAAGTGATCACTGCTCCCGATGATAGGGAGCAGTAGATCATTGTCCTGTCACTAGGCAGAACAGGGAAATGCTTTGTTTACATAGGCATCTCCCTGTTCTGCATCTCTGTGACACGATCGCGGGCCGCCGGTGAACAACGAGTTTGCAGGGCCCGCAGGATCGGTCATGGAGAGTCGTGCGGCGGGTGGCGCGCCACACGGCTTCTTAAAGGGGACGTACCTGTACGCCCATTTGCCCATCGCTGCCATTCTACTGACTTATCGCCGTGCAAGCAGCAGTCGGTAAGTGGATAAAAAAGGCTTAGATAAAAAAAAACAAAGACTCACTTACATTCCTCCAAATTATAGGGCTATACCAGTACCAGTGCAAAAAAAAAGATTTGCAAAATGCGTCCATACAGTATGTGCACCATCACCAGAATTTTTTTTTTTACCTGAACGGAAAAGAATATTCCCATCCAAAAATTTCTTTACATGCAGCAATGAATTTGGTGTCTATGGTCTTAGTTTACCTTTGGCCTGCTTTATGTGGGTTGCACTATTCGCGCAGTGAGGGTCAGATTCGGGGACCATCGGAGACTGATGAAATGGAGATGTGGAACATGGTATCCCTAGGCATTTCACTCTCCCATCATGGTCGGTTGACGAATGGTCTCGGTCTCCGCATCTAGGTTATTGAACAAATACCCAGCGATTTTCCGTTTGTTAAAAGGTTTAGAGACTTTGTCTATGTGAAACATTTTTTAATTTTCATACTTAACACCTTGGCTCCCAACGGCTTAATGAAGAGCTTGAAATTAATACCGTCTATAATAAGTTCCCAGGTCACAGTTTCATTTGTCATTATCTGTGATGTATATTTTTTTTCTAGTTTATTTTATAATATTAACTAAATTGTCTTTTATTTGATGTTATGGATAGTAATTTGATGACATTCCCATTAGTTATATTTTATGTTATGAAAGCCTTGGCTTTATTTGATACTTCTGATGTCAATTTGTAGTCATTTCATTTATAATTAGCGTCTGGATTGCTGCAGTTTTTTTTGTGTATTGCATTTGTTATTTTCTGGTGCACCTCTTTCCATAAACAATAACAACGTTTTTTTTAATTATACCATTTTCTCACTGTTGATCATCCAGTAAGTGTTTCAGTTATCCTTCTACATCCCTGCACTTCAAGTGGGCTGCTAGTGTATCTTACATGGACTTTTTTTTATTCGCTTTTTAAGCATTGATTTGGTTTTAACTTTTAATTATTTGATTATATTTTTTATTTATTTATTTTGTGCCCAATTTTTTGTGAAGCTGTTACAAGGTCTCATTCACACTGCTGCTAGTAAACTCACATTTTTTTATTGTTTTTATAACTGTCCTTAAACTCCCATCCATGTTATTCATGCACACATGAAAGTTTTCAGCAGTTTATCAGCAAAGGAGTGTTTTGGGATGTTGTCTGAACGCCCTAAAATTGCATTTAGGAGTAGTTCTTCTGTCCACAAAAAATGCTTAACGCTGAGAAATGCGCTTTAATGCACATAAACTCTAGGCATGTTTAGCACTTTAGCATTTGTTTATTTCAATGACCAGAATAAATTTAATTTCTGGACAATTAAATAAACTCCCAAACTCCAAGGTTTGAACTCTGTTAAACTCACCTAGACTGTTTTGAAAAAAAATACAGTTTAGGTGAAAGGGAGGGAGGACCCAGAAACATGTATGCCTACCCACTGCTATCTCCTATCCCCTCAAAGCACTTTTCAGGTTCTTCATCCACCCCTAGGGATGAGCTTCGTGTTCGATGCGAACACATGTTCGCATCGAACATTGGCCGTTCGATCGTTCATCGAAAACGAACAAATCGGGTCGTTCGCACCAAATTCGAATGACCCATAATTCA